>PVIU01013580.1:0-55270 GCA_004026605.1 Ondatra zibethicus | reverse complement strand
CCCCTGAGGGACTTTTGATAGAGCAGAGAGATATTTAACAAGAAGCAGAATTTGTATTCCTTCTGTGTTTCTCTTCATAGCTGGCAGAGCCTTCCCTAGTAGAGGCAAGGTTACCTGTGCTGAGAGATATGTTAACATACCATGAGAAAATGTTAGAACTCAGAAAACACATCCCCATGGCCTTGTGTTTCTGTGCTTGCTCTACCCAATGCAATTTAGGCTGCTTCCTTTAAGAAAACAAGCCACTATCTCATAATGCACAATATTCCCTAGTCTATCGTTTTATGTTGTTATTATTGCCATTGTTTTGTTTTTTGAGAGCCAGTTTCTCTGTGTGGCCCTGTCTGTCCTGTAACTCACTCTGTAGACCAAGTTGGTCCCAAACTCAGAAATCCATTTGCCTCTGACTTTTGAGTACTGGGATTAAAGGTGTATGCCACCACTGACCTGTTAAGAAATGAGCCATTGTGGATTTTTTTGTTGTTGCTATTTATGAATTTTCCTTTCAGGAAATATTTTAAAGATTCTTTAAAAACTATTTTTGTCTTTAGAAATAAAGATGAAAAAATCCATAAAGGGTTGTATTGCACTATATTGCATATGTGTATTCCAAGGTGCAAATAAAAATATTACAAATAATTAATAGAAATTGTTAATCATAGTCACAAAAAATAAACAGATGGATTGTGTCACTTGGTCAAGTTTCTGTTGTATACTTTTCCTTATAGATAATAAGAAGGATGATGCTATGTTGCTTTGAAAGAATATTAGGAGACTTTGGATCATTAGTTTTATCTATAGTGATCTTCATGAAGTCAGTATACTAGAATCTATAATGAAATTGATGATGTCATGAGAAATAAAATAGCTAAGTTCCCTAGAAGGTTAAGCATGATATTGTTTGGAAGAAAGAGATAGCATACAAATAAAATTAAAATAATGGAAATTATTCTCTCTTTAAAAAAGTCAATAGAATGAAATGGTAAGCAGAGTTATGGTTGTACATTGCTATGAACTAACATGACTTTTGATTTTCAACTTACCATGAGTGGACTTCAACCATTTTTTTAATATGATAAATTAATGTTATTTTTAATATTCTTTTATTTTTCATTCAAAACATTTACACTTCCTCCCCTTCTCCCAGTCACCTCCCGCCCTCCACTAACCCACCTCCCTCCCCCAGTTTCCTTAAGAGGGGGCAGGGTACCCTGCCCTGTGGGAAGCCCAAGGCCCTCCCCCTCCATCCCGGCCTAGGAAGGTGTACATCCATATAGACTAGATTCCCAAAAAGATAATACATGCAAAAAAGATAGGTCCCAGTGCCATTATCATTGGCTTCTCAGTCAGCCCCCATTGACAGCCACATTCAGAGATTCCGGTTTGAACATTTGCTTATTCAGTCCTGGTCCAGCTGGTTTTGGTGAGCTCCCATTAGATCAGGCACACTGTCTCGGTTGGTGGACCAGCCTCTTCCGGTCCTGACTTCCTTGCTCATCTTCTCCCACCTTCTACTCTTCGACTGGAACTTGGGAGCTCAGTCCATTGCTCTGATGTGAATGTGGGTCTCTGTCTCTATCACTATCCATCAGATGAAATTTCTATGGTGATGATCAAGATAGTCATCAATGTGACTATGGGACAAGGCTAGATCAGGCACCTTCTCCTCTGCTGCCCAAGTACCTAGCTGGAGACATCCCCCATGGACACCTGTGATCCCCTCTGAAGCCAAGACTCTTGCCAATCATAAAATGACTCCCATAATGTAGATATCTTATTCCCTTCTCCAATATCCACCCTTGCTCCATCTCTACCCTCCCACTCCCCCAAGCTCTCCCCAGTCCATCCCTTCTCCCTTCTCCCTCCGTCTCTCACTCTCACCCCTCGCCCCACCACTACCTCCCCCCATCCCCATTCCCGTGCCTCCACCTTTTGCCCGGCGATCTTGTTTGCTTCCAATTTCCAGAAGGATCTATATATGTTTTTCATTGGGTCCACTTTGCTATTTGGCTTCTCTAGGCTTGTGAGCTATAAGCTTAATGTTCTTTGTTTATGGCTAGGGTCCACTAATGAGTGAGTACATACCATAATCATCTTTTTGGGTTTGGGATATCTCCCTAAGGATAGTGTTTTCTATTTCCATCCATTTGCATGCAAATTTAAGCATGTCATTGTTTTTTATCGCTGAGTAGTATTCTAATGTGTATATATTCCACACTTTCTTGATCCATTCTTCCATTGAGGGGCACCTAGGTTTGTTCCAGGTTATGGCTATTACAAACAATGCTGCTATGAACATAGTTGCACAAATGCTTTTGTAGCATGATTGGACATGTCTTGAGTATATTCCCAAGAGTGGTATTGCTGGATCCTGAGGTAGGTTGATTCCCAATTTCCTGAGAAACCGCCACACTAATTTCCAAAGTGGTTGCATTCCCACCAGCAATGGAGGAGTGTTCCCCTTACTCCACATCCTCTCCAGGATAGGCTATCATTGGTGTTTTTGATTTTAGCCATTCTGGCAGGTGTAAGATGGCATTTCAAAGTTGTTTTGATTTGCATTTCTCTGATCGCTAAGGAAGTTGAAAATGACCTTAAGTATCTTTTGGCCATTTGAACATCTTCTGTTGAGAATTCTGTTCAAATCATTACCCCATTTTTCAATTGGGTAATTTGTCTCGTTTCTTGAGTTCTTTGTATATTTTGGAGTTCAGACCTTTGTCCGATGTGGGGTTAGTGAAGATCTTCTCCCATTCAGTAGGATGCCTTTTTGTCTTCATGACAGTGTCCTTTGCTTTACAGAAGCTTCTCAGTTTCAGGAGGTCCCATTTATTCATTGTTGTTCTTATTGTCTGTGCCTCTGGGGTTTTACATAGGAAGTGGTCTCCTGTGCCCATGTATTGCAGGCTACTTCACACTTTCTCTTCTATGAGTTTAAGTGTGGTCGAATTTATATTGTGGTCTTTAATCCATTTGGACTGGAGTTTTGTGCATGGAGATAGATAAGGATCTATTTTCATTCTCCTACAGGTTGACATCCAGTTACGCCAGCACCATTTGTTAAAGATGCTTTCACTCTTCCATTGTATACTTTTAGCTTCTTTGTCAAATATGAGGTGTTCATAGGTTTGTGGATTAATATCCGGGTCTTCGATTCAATTCCATTGGTCAACGTCTCTGTTTTTATGCCAATACCAAGCTGTTTTCATTACTGTAGCTCTGTAATAGAGTTTGAAGTCACCTCCGGAAGTTCCTTTATTGTATAGGATTGTTTTGCCTATCCTGGGCTTTTTGTTTTTCCATTTAAACTTAGTTATTGTTCTCTCAAGGTCTGTGAAGAATTTTGTTGGGATTTTGATGGGGATTGCATTGAATCTATAGATTGCCTTTGGTAGAATTGCCATTTTTACTACATTGATCCTACCAATCCAGGAGCATGGGAGATCCTTCCATTTTCTTGTCTCCTCTTCAATTTCTTTCTTCAAGGTCTTAAAGTTCTTGTCAAATATATCTTTCACATTCTTGGTTAGTGTTACCCCAAGATACATTATGCTATTTGTGGCTATTGTGAAAGGTGATGTTTCTCTGATTTCCCTCTCGGTTTCTTTATCCTTTGTGTATAGGAGGGCTACTGATTTTTTTGAGTTGATCTTGTATCCTGTCACATCACTGAAGGTATTTATCAGCTGTAGAAGTTCTTTGTTAGAGTTTTTGGGTCACTTTTGTACAAGATCATATCATCTGCAAATAACGAAAGTATGACTTCTTCCTTTCTAAATCGAATCCCCATGATCTCCTTATTCTGTCTTATAGCTATTGGTAGAACTTCAAGCACTATATTAAAGAGATATGGGGAGAGTGGACAGCACTGTCTTGTTCCTGATTTTAGTGGAATCACCTTGAGTTTCTCTCCATTGAATTTGATGTTAGCTGTTGGCTTGCTGTACATTGCTTTTATTATATTTAGATATGAACCTTGTATCCCTAATCTTTCCAAGACCATGATCATAAAGGGGTGTTAAATTTTGTCAAATGCTTTTTCAGCATCTAATGAAATGATCATATGCTTTTTTTTCTTTGAGTTTATTTATATGATGGATTACATTGATAGATTTCGGTATGTTGAACCAGCCCTGCATCTCTGGGATGAAGCCTACTTGATCAAAATGGATGATTTTTTTTTATGTGTTCTTGGATTTTGTTTTCCAGTATTTTATTGAGAATTTTTGAATCGACGTTCATGAGTGAGATTGGTCTATAATTCTCTTTCTTAGTTGCGTCTTTGTGTGGTTTTGGTATCAGGTTACCTGTAGCTTCATAAAAAGAGTTTGGCAATGATCTTTGTGTTTCTATTATGTGAAACACCTTAAGGAGTATAGGTATTAACTCTTCTTGGAAGTTCTGGTAGAATTCTGCATTAAAACCATCTGGTCCTGGGCTTTTTTTGGTTGTGAGGGTTTTGATGACAGCTTCTATTTCCTCACGACTTTTAAGTCTACTTAAATTGTTCATGTGGTCTTGATTTGATTTTGGTATATGGTATTTATCTAAAAAACTGTCCATTTCTTTTACATTTTGTGTAAAATAATTTTGTGGCATACAGGCTTTTGTAGTAAAACCTAATGATTCTCTGAATTTCCTCAGTGTCTGTTGTTATGTCCCCTTTTCATTTCTGATGTTGTTAATATGAGTGTTCTCTGTCTCTGCCTTTTGATTAGTTTGGATAGGGGTTTGTCGATCTTGTTGATTTTCTCAAGGAACCAGATCTTTGTTTCATTGATTCTTTGGATTGTTTTCTGTGTCTCTATTTTGTTGATTTCAGCTCTCAGTTTGATTATTTCCAGTCTTCTACTCCTCCTGGGTGAGTCTGCTTCTTCTTCTTCTTCTTTTTTTTTCTAGCATTTTCAGGTTTGCTGTTAAGTAACTAATGTGTGCTTTCTCCATTTTCTTTATGTGGGCACTATGTGCTATGAACTTTCCTCTTAGCACTGCTTTCATAGTGTCCCATAGCTTGTGGTATGTTGTGTCTTTATTTTCATTGAATTCAAGGAAGACTTTAATTTCTTTCTTTATTTCTTCCTTGACCCAGGAGTGGTTCAGTAGTTGACTATTCAGTTTCCATGAATTTGTAGGCTTTCTGGGGGTGGAATTGTTGTTAAATTCTAACTTTCCTCCATGATGATCTGATAAGACACAGGTGGTTACTCCAATTTTTTTGTATCTGTGGATGTTTGCTTTGTTACCGAGTATGTGATCAATTTTTGAGAAGGTTCCATGAGATGCTGAGAAGAAGGTATATTCTTTCCTGTTTGGGTGGAATGTTCTATAGATGTCTATTAAGTCCATTTGATTCATTACTTCTGTTAGTTCTCTTATTTCTCTGTTAAGTTTCTGTCTGGTTGACCTGTCCATTGTTGAGAGAGAAGTGTTGAAATCTCCTACTATTAGTGTGTGGGGTTTGATGTGAGCTTTGAGTTCTAGTAATTTTTCTTTTACATATTTGGGTGCTTTTACATTAGGGACATATATATTCAGGATTGAGACTTCATCCTAATGGATTATTCCTGTTAAGAGTATAAAATATAAATCTCCATCTCTTCTGATTGATTTTAGTTTAAAGTCTATTTTGTTCGATATTAGTATAGCCACACCCGCTTGTTTTTTCATTATTGTGTGACTCATCTCAATGATTCCAATTATTTTTCTTTATTTGATTTCTTGAGGCGAGGTTTCTCTGTGTAGCTTTGGAGCCTGTCCTTGAACTCTGTACACCAGGCTGTCCTCGAACTCACATAGATCTGCTTGCCTATGCCTCCAGAGTGCTGAGATTAAAAGGTGTGTGCCATCACTGCCCAATAATTCTACATTTAAAAGATTCATTTTGCTTATCTGTGTATGTATATCAGTCCACGTGCAAGTGTGTGTATGTATCTGTGTGGGCCAACACAGAGGGCAGCAGAGGGTCTCAGAATTGGAGGGGTAACTATTGCTGAGATAAACAACATAACCAAAAGCAAGTTGGGGATGGGAGGGTTTATTCTGCTTATACTTTTATATCTCCATTCATTACCTAAGGAAGTCAGGGCAGGGAATCAAATAGGTTTGGAACCTGGAGGCAGAAGCTGATGCAGAGTCCATGGAGGGTGCTAATTACTGGCTAGGTCTCCAGTTCCTGCTCAGCCTGCTATTTATAAAGCCCAGAACCCCCAGTACATGAAGGATAACAGCCACAGTGGCCTGGGCCATCTCTCATTGATCACTAATTTAAAAAATGCCTTATAGCCTTATTTTATGGAGGCATTTTCTTATATGAGGTTCCCTTTTTTCAGGTAACTCTAGCTTGTGTTGATTCAAGACAGTAGGCTTCCTCACAATTTCATCATATTAGAACCATTATAGCAGTGTTTCCTAATATGATCTACAAACTTGTAGCTGCGGCATGAATAATAAATACCCAGAGACAGATAATGTGATTCAGGCTGAAGATCTGAAAAGCAAAGTAGCCAAGCCACGAAGAGAGCTCTTACCTCTATGAAATCTTCAGTCTGAAAAGAGAGCGAGTTCCTGTCTCATCCCATTTTATATTCCTCTCTACTGCTGGTGTTAAAGGCATGCAACACCACTGCCTGGCCTCCATGATTCACTAGTGTGGCTGCTATGATTAAATGTATGTGCCACGACTGCCTGATTGCATGACTGACTAGTACGGCTAGCTTTGCACTCTGACCTTCAGCCAAGCTCTATTTGTTAGACCATAAGCAAAGCATCACTATATTTAACTACACAGCTCCTCAACATATAAAGTTATAATTGAATAAATAAAATTTTAGTTCAACTTTCTTTTCTAGTTAGTGAATGTTTAATTACATTGCTTTCCCTATGTATTTCCCAGATTATGTTTAATTGCTTTTAATAATGCACTTTCTTTGAGTTTCAGTTTTGGGCACATTATTTTTGGTTTTCCTCTTTGGTTGGTTTGTTGGGTTTTTTTAAATTTTTTTAATTTTTTTTTTATTTTTTGCACAGGGTGTCTCTGTACTGGTTGTCCTAGAACTTACTCTGTAGACCAGGCTGGCCTTGACCTCAGAGATTCACCTGTTTCTGCTTCCTGAGGGTTGGGTTAAAGATATGGAACAACATGCCCAGCTGAATTTCAGTTGTTTTTCTTCAAAATACCTCTTAATTATTTATCAGTGCATGCTATTAAAGGTAACCCTTCTGTAATGTTTATCATTAAATGTGACCATTACAATTTTCTTGAATAATGTTAAGATAGTTTTGGAATTTCTATGTGGCACTAATTTTCTACTCAATATATTGAAGATATTGCTTTATTGTATTCTACCCTTTGTTAGTGCAGAAAATGAGGTGTTTTGTTTGTCAAAATTGTGTTTTCATGTTTGATCTGCCCTTTTCACACATTAGCTTTTGGGATTCTTCTCTGTAAGATTGAGGTCTGCTTCTTTTTATTATTTGTTGAACTATACATATATATCTAGTGATACTCCTATTTTCTGTCTGAGAACATCTTCATTTTTTAAGTTTTAGAAAATCCTTGTACCTTATATAAATACTGACATTCTCACAATGGTATTTTTTTCTGTTTTCATTTTCTGCCTATCTCGTCAGATATATTTTGAACCAAAAATTATCCTTATCCCTAACTTTTTTGTATTTTATGATCATTATTATTTTATATGTCCATTTTACATAGTAGGTAAATACCTTAGATCTTTCAATATCTTAATTATTTCTTCACCAATGTCACTTTTCATGTTGATCATAACATATTGTTTTCTTCATTACCAAGCATTTCAAGTGCTCTCCGAACAACAGGAATTTTATTTATTATTTATTTATTTATTTATTTATTTATTTATTTATTTATTTATTTATATCCCATGCTATTTACCCAATAAAATTGATATGCACCTTTGTCTATTGTATTTGCTTAGGGTTTGTTACTCATCTAACATAATCAGAGAATGTTCCATCTTTGCACACTCTATTCACTCTATTGTGAATAGAGTCTAACAGCTTCTTTCTGAAATCAACACATGACATGTTTGTTTAAATTCCATTAAGAATCTGCAAATTCATGATTCCAAAGATGGAAAGTATTGCCCAAAAATATGCCTGAAAATAAAGGAAGAACATAGTATTTGTCAAAGCACTGAATATCTACACTAATCTTCCTTTTGTCTAAGTTATAATCTATCATTATTTTAAGGTTCTAGGTTTTAGAATTTCTTTTTAGTTCGTAGATTTTCTTTCCCTTTAAATCATCATCTGTTTTATTAACAATTCTTTATTTTTCTTGTCTTTCTTTATAATTAATTTCTAGCTAAGTTCATTAATCTTGGATCATTATTTTAATTCAGATGGTACCAGTACTTTTACTATGGCATTTGTCTATTTCTGTAGCAGATTGTCCCCACATACAATTTGTAATTTTATATCATGTGCTCATTTGATGCATAGTTATTCCCTTCTGTTCTTCTGGTGCAATGTAAACATTAATCAAAGCATAATTTTGCTTTTATTAATGAGTTAAGTTCTGAAGTGTTCAGACTACTTTTATGTTAATTTATTACCCCTCATTGGTATATAATGATTAGACCAAATGTTCATGTATTCATGCTTGACCTCAAAGTTTTAGATTCCCCACTTATGGCACTTTGAATCATGAGAATCTAATATACTTCTTCCTGTAGCTATTGTATAACTTTCCCAGTTTGTTTTATGGATTAAAAGTATCTGTGTTAATACAAGAAATCATGCCTATTTCCTTCCCTTGACTGCCAAAGTTATGTCTCCTCCATTTGTTTAGATGCTAATACTCTGGACCACCATTTCTTAGTCATATAGCAAGGACCAGTCTGTTCTTAACCTTCTGGGACACAACTGAAACACACTGCTCAGACTTGGAATTTATAGTTCTCTTATGTCAATTTCATCATTGCTTTGTTTTATTTAAGCATTTAAAAGATTTTAAAAAAAGCTATTTTTGGAAACTGAGGGTATAACTCTCAGTATTAGAAGATTTGCCTAGCATGCATGAGGTCCTAGGTTTGATACCCAGCACATTAAATAAATGAATAAATCAGCAAATCTAGTTCTGTTGTCATGTAATTTTCATTGGTGAGATAGGCAGAAAAGTCTTTTCACTCTAGATAGGCAACCAAAGGCAGACCAAACTACCCAAATGTGACTAGGAGAACCAATACATTTATTGAATTTTTTTGTGGGAACATGAGTGAGGGGTTTATGACAGTAACATAATTAACTCAAAAGCAATCTATCAATGAAAAGACCACTCCGACATATGTCATAACTCAAAAAAGCTGCATCCTCAGAGCTCGCTTTACAACCAATGGGTAATACTTGGGAATATACCCTTTTCCCCAGTTGTCATTGCTACTTATATAACCTCTACAGGGCTTTGTAGATCATGTAACGTTCTGAGCTTTGTGAGTCTTCCAACTTGCATGAGTTGCTTTCCTCCCTCCAGGAGGGAATGCTCCAATTTGGAAGACATGGCTGTACAATTGGGGACTCATATTTTGCTTTTGCGTGTTTACTGATGTACATTAGCTAAGTCCAACATGCTTTGAAAACCAGAAGTTCTGAGCATCAACTCCCTAATGGATCAGAAAAGGTTTTGAAATTGCATTATTGACTGTGCTCTTCTGACACCTCTTTCTTTATAAACTAATGGGGAAAAAGCATGAATGAATATCATTTTCTCTCTGCTTTGATATCAATATGTTGTGCCACGTTAGAAAAAAAAAACTAAAGCTGGACACAAATTGTCCATCTGTAACATAAGAAACCATAGTTGGCAACTCAAATAAATATATTCTATTCTCAGAACTAAGGAAATCTAGATAGGACAATCTTTTAGAAAAGATCCTACATCCTCTTCAGCATTTTGGAATTTAATATTTTGATTATTTCCCATAGAATTCTTTTTGATGTGATTATTACAAAAGATATGTCATTTCACCATTTTTCAACAAAGAAAAATCATGTCTTATTGAGTCTAGAGTTTAATGATGTTGGCTTTTTGCTTGATAGATCTCAAGAAGTGATAACAACATAAAATCTTTGTGATTTCTCTAAGAAAGGTTTTCAAGTGCACTGCCAAAATAAACTTATGTTACTTATTTCTACATACAGAAAAAGAAAGCAAGATATATTTTTACCTTGTCATATTTCAACTAAGATATGTGTAGCTTGTCAAAATAACAAAACAACACTTTTTAAAATTTCTAATTCATGTGAAATGAATGCATATATATGTATATATATATATACTCTTCATAGATCATAAAAAATACACTGTAATTCCTTTTTTAAAGTATGCCTTCTTTAATATAATCAAAATGGTTCAGGCTTGTACTCAAATGTAAAGTACTTGGCTAGCTTTTAAAGAGTTTTTGAATTCTATTTTAAACATAGAAAATATTAAAATAATAAATAGTGTATCATAAAATTAATGAAAATCCTCAAAATGATGACTATCGTAATTTGAGTATTTTAAGTGATTCTCTAATGTAATCCTCAGAGATAATGATTGTGATCAATTCACATTTGGAACGTTAAGTTTTAGGGAAGTACAGCAGCTATAGAAATGCTGACGTGGATGGGAGCAGAGCCAAGAGGCCTCAACCATACAGAAGCAACTAAAGGAAGTTAAGGGCAGACAAATAGTCTTCCTGCATAAAGAGCCCAGAAATTGGATATCCAATAACAAACCGTCAGCCTGAAAACATACAGACAAGTAACTTAAAACAGACTGAGCAGGTTGTACTTATATATTTAGAAATACATGTAACAACACTTAATAGAAAGGGGGGCTGAGTTTGAAGAAGCAAGGAGGGAGTGATGGATGGGAGGTTTTGGAAGAAAGAAAGGGAAGAAGGAAATTATATAATTGGAGTCTATAAAATAGGTAATTTAAAATAGTGGGAAGGAAAGAAGTAAAAATTATTTTAAATTTGATGTTGCCTAGCCATTCGTACAGAGCTGGAATTAGGAATGGGTGGCCTATCTTGCCAACATGAGCATGGCTTTGAATTTTCTTGCCTGTAAGAATTGGATAATATTGCCCAGTAAATGGGAAGTGGAATAATTTCTTAGGTGAAGTGCTGTTGAGCCAACATAAGAACTGAGAACATTGAAATAAACAAGCAGAAACAAGCTAGATAAATTTGAGAAGATTCAATCAGGGGACTGGTGCCATGATATAGAAGGCAAACAGCAGACAGTTGTATCTGAAATAAGAGTAACAAAATAAGAACGGGAGATTGGTGCTTGTAAGTCTCTAAGACTGGGGATTGGGCAAGGAAAAATTAATCTACCCTTCCTATAAAGATCTGTTCTGAAGTGAGGACTGATTTTGCCTGAAATAAGTTGTCTTATTTCTTTTTACCTTTTCATCTACCTTTGAAATAAAATATTAGAGATAAGAGGAAAGCTAACTAGATGTTTACTAGGAGAAGAAAATTTTTACAAGAAAGCTATAATTGCAGCTATCTTCAAAGTCAGCGAGTGCTGTGTCTCAGGGAATGGAAAGATCAACTATGCTGGTAATGGCAAACATAAGATGTCCCCAGCAGTATCCTTAAGAGCTGGAAAACACAGGGCTTTAATGAGTTGGGGGTTGAACCAAGCTGCTGAAAAATCATCTTTACCAGTACTCTGTGGAGAGGATAATAGTGGGTAAATAAAAATGTTTACTAAGGGTTTGACAGCCATGAGAGAAGGGGATCTCCCTTTCAAAGGATTCACACAGACAGATCTGACGTTAATAATGTGAACAAAGAGACAGGCAATTGCTGAAAGCACAGCTTATGAGCATAAGATAAAAACACAGTAAGTATGCTTAAACAAAGAGAAAATAGAATGGAATTCTGGGGGTGTTTCTTTCTTCAAGGCACTTGTAAAACTATCACTCACTGAGGGCCTACATCCTTCTTAATGTCTCTTCTCTAATTTTGTGTTCATGAAATTCTTAGGAATGAATAACCCTCACTCAATATTTAATTGATGATTGCAAACTGATGAATTTAATGAGGAACTATCTAGATATTTCATTAGCCAATGGAAACATAAACAAAGCAGTAGACTAACAAAAAAGGGAAAAGGAAGGAAGGAAGAAAGGAAGGAAGGGAGGAAGGAAAGAAGAAAGGAAGAAAAAGAGAGAGGGAGGGGAGGGAGAGAAAGAGGGAGGGAGGAAGAAATGAGAATGGAACAGCACCAGCATTCATGAGGAGCATAAAGTTTTAATGTTTTAAGCCATTACATTCTGGATTGTTATTGCAAAACCTAACTCATCCTAAGTAATGCAGTTCCCTAGCATATAACGTAGCCTGGAATGAAAATCACCCTACTTATGGCCTTAATTTCTCCACAGTGGAGTAGTACCATGTTGAAGTAATGCTGTCTGTGATAAGTCCTTATATTTGCTTTTTCTCCATCACAATGATTGCTCAAGATCAAATTTTGCTTATTACATAACTAGCAAACTGCACAGTACAATTCTACCCGTGTATATGAGATCGTTTAATGAGGAAGCTGGAAAGATTAAACTCATAGAGGATTATAAGTAAAATGTAGCCTAGGGGCCACCCCTGCCAAGACTGCCATTACAGTGTAGAGGAAACAGGGTTAGAAATGGTTCTTTGTTTCAGTGTTCCCAGGAGTTTCACAAATGTCTTGAGAGTGTATAGAGAGTAAAATTTACTTCCCTAAATGTTTTGCTCTTTAGAGAAAGAGCAAGAGTGACATCTCTAGCACTAAAGGACTAAATAATATTTAATTGTAAGCTACAGACACAGAGAACATGGAGTGAACATATATAAAGCAAATGGTTCATTATCTCACTTGCTTGGACTGTCTAAAACCTTAAGATCATAATGATGACAGAGACTGGAGAGGAAGGAATTGAAAGCTGACAGTTGAAGGGCACATAGTTTAGACTTGATTTTTGAGATCTATTGTATTGTAGGTGCCTATAATTAACATATTTTATACATCCTAATAAATAACTCTATACTTTGAATTTCTCACCATCCAAACAAGTTGTCACTATGTTCATACCTTTGGTTTATTTCATCATCCTATTGCATATGAGATATATTATTATATGATACTCTGGTATAGGAGGTCCTTCTGTTTGAGTGTTGCTTTCATTTGTTGAATAAAGAGACTGCCTTGGCCTTTTGATAGGGCAATCAGGTAGGCAGAGTAGACAAAAGGGAATTCTGGGAAGAAGGCAGTGTGGCAGATGCCATGGTTCTCCTGCCCAAGACTGACACTGGTTAGAAGCTTTCCCGGTAAGCCATGACCTCATGGTGAACACAGATTAATAGAAATGGGTTAGATCAAGAGTGAGAGTTGGCCATGAAGAGGCTAGATATAATGGGCCAGGCGGTAATTTAATTAATACAATTTCCATGTGGTTATTTTGGGGGTTAAGGTAGCCATGTGGCTGGGAGCCGGGCAGCCGGGACCATGAAGCAGGCCCTCTCTCCTTCAACAATTCTCTATCCTATAATGCTACACAATAATTATTTGTCATTTTAAAATACTACTCAAGAAAACAAAAGCTTGGCTTTAAAAATTACGTATGTTTTTTGCTATTGGCTAGCAAACATTCTTCTTGTTCCTACAATCATATCTTCTTTAGCAATTGTGGCTAAGCCCAAAGGCCGATTGTAACATTTCTTCCCATTATTGTTTAAGAACGTGAATTTGCGATTGCTTACATAAACCTCCCTATATCTCTCTTGTCACTCTTTAGTAGAGTTGGAATTAAAAGTCACTTCCACCTGTGTTGTAGGAGAAGAATCGGAACCCATTGCTTCTATCCCTGCCTTTGAGGAGAAACTCAGGGCTCTTGGCACTGAATAAGGTACAAGAAGAGGCAATGTTAACAGATGTTATGAAATGCACCTGCTGATGGGATGTTGAAACTCCCCAAACTCTCATCTGTTAGGAGGGCTAGCAATGCTCTTGTGGATGAGAACCTGATATTAGCAAGAGGTGTTTATACTACTCTGCCTTTGGTTGGGACTGTAGAAAAAAATGTACTTGGCTGAAAAGAAGTTGTTGATTGCTTACATGGGCTTCTGTGGCATGCCAGCTCTTCTTGCCAGCCTGCTTTTTCTTATCAAAGAGCTAGGAGCTCCAAGTGAGGTGAGACTCCCATTTGACAAGCAGGCATAGCCATTTGGGGAATATACAAATTAAAAGGCTTCAAGATAGAAATAGGAGCATTAGCAGCAGGGCGTATCTTAGGGATACACTGTCAAATCACAGCCAGGAGTTGGCAGATAGAGTCATTCCCTTCCAAAGGATAAACCCTGCTGTGTCAGGACTTGGACAGTCTCTGAATCTGTAGTAGCTATTTAAAGTTGCCAGAGATGACTTTAATATCTCCAAACTCTGTATCTGCTTAGGAACACACTTGAACTTTACGCAGTCCTACCCATCTCCCGTCTTGCTTTAGCATTTCTTCTAACTTCCCACTTGTAAGTCATGCATAGTCATAGAACTTTGCTTTCAGTGGGTCTTAATACAGAAATGGACAAAATTAGAGACATTGCCTAGGTCAACCAATGACTCACACCATCAGCTACAATTGTAACAGATCTATGTGTTTTTTTCTCATAGACATATGTACATTGCCATAGATACAATTGATCTCTGTGTTGACCAAGAAGTCCTAATTATGACAAAGAAAAGCCTCCTTAAACTGGCTCAATTAGTTTACTAGGAAGCTGTAAGATGTCTTATAGAAACCACAGGGATGGATGTATGGCTGCAATCATATCAGGAGCACTGATTATGATTCTAGGTTTCTAGACTCAGTGTTTGCGCTCAGATTGTACCCACCTATACAATCTCCTTTCCTTTATGCATCCTTCTATCTATCCCTGCTTTCTTACTTCCATCCACACTCACTTCTTTCTTCTCTTCATGCATATTCATCCATACTTGTCCATTTCATTCCCTTTCTTCTCTTGCTTGTATCAGCTCTCCATACTCTCTGTGGTACCTCCTGCTTTCTTTTGCAGTCGCCATTTTACTATAAACTCACTTGACAATTCATTATGAATTTTATAGTTTTCTGGGTTCTGCATTTGCTTGACTCTTTGGCACCCTTCATCAGGATTTAGTTTCTGTACCTCAATCAACAATTCCATTGTGACAAAAATGAGTTTATTTGTTGTGCAAAGAGAAATCCAGACGCCCTTGCATACAGGTGAGTGGGTAGTTTGTGGATCTGTCAATTTGGTACTTTTTCATTGCTATGACTAAATCCCCAAGAGAAAGAACTGGTAGGGGAAAGACTCACTCTAACTCATAGGTTCAGAGGGATTTGAACTCATCATGGTAGGAAATACGGAGGCAGCGTGGAACAGTTCTGTCTCATATGTTACAAATGTGAAGTTGAGTGTTCATATGCCTATTCATAAGTTCACTGTTCATATGCCTGTGGACCAGGAAGCAGATATTGTAGCTTGTACCAGGGTTAAGTATAGTCATGAGAGGCTCATCACTAGTGGCCTAATTCCATAAGTGAGACCCTAAACCCTAAACCAAAGAGCCCCACAAGCTGGTAACTAAGAGCTTTATCTGTTACTTTTCTGTTGCTTGTATTCACCACTGTGGCCAAAAGCAAATTTAAAAAGCTTATATTTGCTCTCAGTTCCAGAGGGATAGAGAATCCATCATGGTAGGGAAGATATGGTTCAGTGGTAGAAACAAGAAAGCTGACTGATCCCTCCCTACAGGAGAGACAAAGGGGATGGGAGACGACAGGAAATGGTATAAATCAACAAGCCCTCAAAGCCCATATTCTGTAACACCCTTCCTCCGGTGAGACTTCACCTGCAAAAGCTTCTATAACCTCCTTAAACAATGCCATTCATAGGGAACATTTTCAAACTTGAATCTGTGGGGCATTTCTTATTCAAACAACCACATGCTCAAAATTTGATTCATATCATGATGAGTTACAATGTCAGGCAGACAATCCAATGATTAATTTTAATATACGCATCTAGTAAATTATTTTTTCAATGACCTCTTCTGCTTTAAATAGTATTATTGCAAGGTCAGCACTTATTCCTGCTTATTGTATAATATAAGTACAACACCAGTGTACCACATTCTTCTTCGTTTCTGGAATATGCTTCAGTCATTTCTCAGGAGTCTTGATTGGGGCAATGTTTCGTAAATGATACACTTTACCAAGGACGACCAAATACAGCAGTCAGGGATTCATGTTTCCGGTTTTCATGTACATGCACGGCATCTCTAGCTTTCAAAGACAAGAGTTACTATCTTTTGTATAGCTCTGGTCAGGATTTTATTTTTAAAATGTGATTTACAACTCTTATATAAAAAGAATAAGAGTCAAACTAGGTATTATGTGCTTGGAGTCTCAGCCAACTATGAAGTTCACCTAAATCTAAGAATTTATTAAATATAAGATGGGTGTTCTTAAATGAGAAGAATGAATGTTTTTAAAATTTAGATTTATTTAATTTATTTTATATGTATGGGTGTTCACAAGGCTACAGTGTCCTCAGAGTTCTGGGGATGGCATCAGATTCCCTGAAACTCTAGATACAGAGAGCTAAAAGTAACCATGTGAAGAATAGGAACCAAACCCAGGTCCTCTGTAAGAACAGCTAGTGCTCTCAATTGCTGAGCCATCTTTCTACCACCAGTGTTATTTTCACTATAGATATTGTTTAATAAGAAGAAGAACTCAGTCAGATGTATGGGAATAGATTTTCATGGTATGTGTTTATTTGCATAATTTGGTACTTAAACCAGGACTTAACAACTCCAAGTTCCTATGGGTCAAGTGAAAATCTTGATAAAAAAATCAGGGAGTATGAATATATCAATAATAAAAATGAAACAATGTTCATTTCTAACCAGATCCTTCATGACTACAGAGCTGGGTATTCACAGACCAAAGTTAACCTATCAATGTCATAGAAAAGTATCAATATAACTTTGACTCTAGAATTATTATTTTTTCAGAACAGAGTAGAAGCAAAAAACAGTCTAATTATTTTGTGTAAGTCATAAACAAAATGAATTTCAATTGAGTTAGGTTCCTTACTTAAAGACAACATAACTTGGAATGAGGTTTGAATTAAAAACATAATTCTGTTGATTCTACCACCTGCTGGAACTGGTATTTACTATAGTGATTCCATGTTTCTTTGTTCACTTTACTGTGAGTTACTGTGTGCACAGCCTGAATTCATAGCCTCTTTCTGTTGTTAGTTCACATAGGTATTGTGAACATAAACTTATACACAGAAAAACAGATTTATCTATATTTCAGCCAAGCTTTTGCAAAGCAAGCCCAGGCTGAAGAGAGATTGTTGATTGATACTAAGTTTTTGACAGCTGGGTGTATATTTTCTGCAATAAGATGAGTAACTTGGGCTAAAGAGGACCGATGAGGATAAAACTCAGATTTATTAAGGACATTTCCAGTGAGAAGTCTGTGTCCTTACTCACCGATAAAATAAATAGTGTCCAATTCCAATTATATCATCCCATGATGTGTAATTTATCTTTGATTAACTGCTATAAATCGTTATCATCTTCTTAACCCTGGGTGAATTTCTCATCATGTTTTAACATCTGTAGATTTAAAATGCTGTGGTATACTGTATATTTCTTCAAGAATACATTTTATAATGTATCATATTTTACTTAGATTTTTCTTAAAAAGGACTCCTACTACTACTGTCTCTTATATAATAAAATGCATGAATTCTGCTCTTAATATTTGATCTACAAACTTGGTATGTACAATAAGCAGTGGATTAGAAATAACTGTTTCTTCCACACAGCTTCTAGGCTTCATTGATGAAGGGAGATCAGCTGTGACAAATCTATTTCTATTTTTGTAGTCAATACACACATATATTTGCATACATATATTTTAGTTTTTCTTTGTTTTTATATTTGAGAGTTTTATACATGTATAAAATGAAATATCAGACCTACTTCCCACCCCTCCTCCATATTCCTCTCAACAAGCACCACGCACTTCATGTATTATTTTAATCACCCACTAGATCCAGTTAGCATTGCCCATATATGCATGGATGGACGCAGAGTTGTCCACTATACCATGGCTATTCTAATGGTGGCCGTGTCCTCAAAAAAAAAAAAAAAAAAGAGCTATTGATTCTCTTTCTCCTAGAAGATCTCAATTGCCAGGAGCTCCTCAGTACAGAGTAGGACTTGAAGATCATCTATCAACTGTGGTGGGAATTATGGCTGCCTTGAACTTGTGTAGATTCTTATAGGTTACCCATTATACTGGAAGGCCATTGCATATTAGCCATATTATATCCAGAAGACAGAGTTTCATAACCCTGCTACCCATCTTCTAGCTCTTGCATTATTTCTGACTCCTCTTCTGTGATGTTCCTTACCCCCTAGTGGTAGCAGGAGTGGTATTGGACGATATAGATTTCATATTTAGTAATAAGCAATCAGTTCCTTCCTCTCAGTACTTTGGTCAGACGCATCTTTCTATTGACTGCTGACCAAAACTAATTCATAGGAGTTCCTATTCCCCTTATTTTTGATATGCATGACAATATAAATAATAATGCATCTTTCTTTCTACTCAAGACAGACATCATATTCCACTTAACAATCTGAATAGTAATATCTCTCTGACATTAGACATGCTTGTCATTTGTACCTCAATTTTTGTACTTGCAACATAGACACACTAATATAATACATTATTTGTCACAGTATAATGTGGATAAAATGACAGCATACTCTGAAGCACTTGACAAGTGTTTGGCATTTTAAATACTCAGCAAATATTTCTTTTTAAACCATTCTTGAAGCATTGAATGTCGATAGGAACAAGCAATAGTGAAAGGATCATTCCGTTGACTTATGCTTGGTAACCAAAGTCTTCCTGGGTGGCTGGCATTAAGTTTTATTAATAGTTAGAACATTTTACAGTGTAAATCTGCTGGGGGAGGAAATAAGAAAAAGCATGC
Organism: Ondatra zibethicus; assembly: GCA_004026605.1. Classification (NCBI taxonomy): domain Eukaryota; kingdom Metazoa; phylum Chordata; class Mammalia; order Rodentia; family Cricetidae; genus Ondatra; species Ondatra zibethicus. The sequence continues at coordinate 36,197 of PVIU01013580.1, read as the reverse complement.
TTCCTAAAGATAATTAAAAATAATTCTAAGTGACATACTATTTAATATTCCCAGTATCATCACTTCTGTTCTTAGTATTATCTGAGAGCTAATGGAAAATAATGGCAAGAAAGATCTGAACGAATGTGCATGGTTGGTTTTTATCATGTCTCTGTGGTGCTGCTTCTAGAGTCAATTATTTGGTTATAGGTAATGAACTGATATTTTCAAATTCTGAAGTTATTGGTTCAAGGGGATAAGACTTCTTTTTATAAAATTTGGAGTATATGATGGATAAAGACAAAGCATTGCAGCTGTTTGTAGTGGCGCATGCCTATAATTTTACCATTTGACAGTCTGAGGTAGGAGGATCATAGTTTAAAGCAAGCCTGTGCAGAATAGAATAGCGACCTGCTGTCTCTAAAAACACTGAAGTGCAGGGACGATAGCTCCACAGATGCATCTTTTACGTGAATTTAAAATAGTTTCAGAGGCACCAATATGTGTTTGTTTCACATTGAGGAAAAATTAACAAAGCACTTCCATTTTGATTTGTCTGGTCAAGAGCAAGCCCAAGTTCGAATTGTGTACTGCTCTCTCATGTCTTCCATCTGTCTGAAGCTTATGGAGTCTGGTTCTTTTTCTCCTGAAGTGTGTCTTATGTTTGCCTATATCTCTCTGCATGATGTCTGATGGTCTTTGTCGCTTTCTGTGGATGCTGTCCCAGTCGAGGACTTTATTCAAACTTGCATCATCTGGGGCAGGAATGAGGGAAACTTTACAGAAATGTTTAACTAAGTTTTACAAGGATTTAAGCTATTTACTCCAACTGACCTCAAAGCACTGCAAACACATCAGTCAAGTTGTGTCAATATGTTTCCTCCAACATTTATGGTGGTTATTTGGCTGCTTGTATAAGGTCACTTTCTACCTGTTTGCTGTTTTTAAAAAACTGATTGTCATAACACATACCAGGACACAAGCATTGCTCTCTGGGATAGGTTCCTGAAAGGGAACATAATTTGAGATTACATCTGTGCATTAACTTATGTTGCGAAAGCTAATTATGTAAAAAGCCAAGGTTGATGCTTGTAAATGTAGTTTAAACAAATAGGTAGAGTTAATAACAGCATACTATTCTTTAGTCTTCAGTGGCTGCAAGGTGTATTTTAGCTTGGCCGTATGTTTCAGCAAAAATTCCAGTCTCTAACAATGGAAAAGACATTTTCATCAAAATGTATCACCTGTGATGGTTGCTGCAAATGCTTGAAGACCTGCATTCAATCCCTAGATCCTATATAAACAAAACAGGTATGACGGTACACACTTAGAATCCCAGCACTGGATACGTAGAACTCACTGATATCCAATGTAGTCTATCTGGTAATCTCCAGGCCTGTGAAAGATGCTATTTCAAAAAACAAACAAACAACAAAAACCAAAAAGACAAAACCAGAACAACAGCAATGCAGAACTAAGATGACGGTGTCTAGAAACACCACCTGAAGTGACCTCTAGCTTCTGCTACGCACACCTATACACAAACTGATGACCACACACAGAAAATTAAAATAAGTAAATAAAGGACAATGACTTGTGCCATCATAGAGCATATATGTAAAATATGTGATAGTTTCTCTTATAATAGCTTGAGTGCCTAAAACCAGAACTTCACCCAGGTTTCCATTTGGAGTGAAGCACCATGTGTAGTAATGAGGGGCTCGCGTTCCCAGCGCCGGGCCCCTTGTTCTGTCCCACCCGGCTCGAGGTTTGTACCTGAAATAGTTACACGGAAACTGTATTCATTTAAATACTGCCTGGCCCATTATCTCCAGCCCCTTATTGGCTAACTCTCACATATTATTTTAGCCCATCTCCATTAATGTGTATTGCCACTTGAGTCGTGGCTTACCGGCATGAGTCTAACCAGTGTCCATCTTGTGCTGGAGAAGCATGGCGTCTGCCACACTGCCTTCTCTCTCCCAGCATTCTGTTCTGTCTACCCCGCCCACTTAAGGGCTGCCCTATCAAACGGCCAAGGCAGTTTTGTTTATTTAACCAATGAGGGCAATATACAAACAGAAGACCCTTCTACACCAACCATGGGTAGACTTAGATTTGTAAATGTCACATTTGTAGCAGATCATTTGATATTCTGGTACTTTTTTTCCTTGTCATAGTAAAATAATCATCTTCCAAATGAATTACAACAGATTTTAGTCAGCCTTTGACAGTCCTCTGATAATAATGAAATGGTGACTTTGGGAGATCTGATGCCACTCTGATACTTCAGTCAGGTCTGCATCATTTAATTACATGGACGTGAATTGACAGATAGAGCTAGAATGTTTTATAGGTTGGCTCATTGACCTGGAAGAGAACCAAGCATGAGTATTTGATAATTACAGTGTATAATGTAATGTGTGTGTGTGTGTGCGTGTGTGCATGCATGCATGTAGCATCTAAGACTCACTACTTACTTAGGAGTTCTCTATGTAATAGATGGTACATATCTTATAGACAACATTTGTTCCAAATAGAAGTTATTTAAGCCTTAATTAGGTTTAGTGGGTTTTTTTATATAACAAATCACTTCTACCTAATACCCAGGTCACACTCAAACTAATACGTTTTACATTTAAACCATATATAATGTGTTTTTGGTACCCATTTATTCACTTGCTAATCCATTGTTTTTGAGTTACTAACAAATACCAAGTGCTACCAAATATTTTTTAAATATAGAATTTGCAGAAAAAGGAATTAATAGTCAACACAAAGTGTAATATCAGAGAAATAGATTATTATGATGTATTGTGATGAGACTGGCATTATTTGGAACATAGAATAGATTGAAGATATACCAAAAAAGGAGTGGAAAAGGATAGTGAAGACCTGAAATGGTAAAACACAATTTCTTCTCTTCAGGTTCTTCCAAAGATAAGGTCAATATGAGTAGGCAATCCGTATGACTTTATGTATTTTATTAGTGTCAGTTTTTTCTATTACTCTAGAATCGAATTCTGTAATCTTCAGGGTTATTTTTTTCCTAAAAAACTATTTATTTTTTATTGAACTAAAAATTACTGACATTCTCCCAGTGTATTTATATTGTATGTTTACTCAATAAAATGTGAATACAGTATTACACAAGTTGAAAGTTAAGTTAATGAGCAAATCTTAGCACTCATCAGTCAACATACAGTTTAGATGTCTCTGTGAAACCATCTGGATGCTGATATCATGTCCACTGAAGCATTTTCTTGGTGTAATGAGATGTTTATATCATTGCAGTGTCTAGGCAACTCATAATAAATGTAGACAGTGAGACATATACTTGCTATGATATAGACTGAATGATGACCTTTCAAAGAGAAAATTTACCCTTTACATTTAATGATATTTTTCATTTAAGTTTTCTACTAATGTAGAGCTGATTGAAAATTAGTACTTTGAAATGTTTTAGCCCCCTCAGAGACATTAAATGATCTCCAGAGACAATTTTAGTTGACACAACTAGAGGTAACTGCCATATGTATATTGCAAGTAGGTGCCAGCATATTGCTGATCCTCCTTCCATGGAGAAACTCGCAGTCACAACAGGCATGTGGCTGAAAATATCTGGAGTCAAATTTGAGCATCCTTGTTCTACACTTTGTCCTAAAGGTCTCTCTGTGATTTTAGTTTTATTTGTTCATGCCTTTAGCACTCATTACAAAATGAGAGTTTAATGGTGTTTTCATGCAACTTCATTGGAAGAAGAGCTGAGTTATTATCCCAGATATTATATGCTCTGTTGTTTAACAAAATAAGTTAAATGTCTTATAAACTCTTATTTTACCTTAAATCCCCACATACATATTTCATCATTTTATAGTGCATGGCAGTAGCATTAGAAGTTTCAGTAAATGTTTATAGACCACAGACCTTGTTGATAGATACCTGAGGTCCAAGAAGACAGTTCAAGTGTAAACATTTTTCTTATTAACTCTATAATTTCATGGAATTTAAGATGGATATTAAATAATTGCATAATGCATATTATGCCTATAAGTTTAATAATTTTATGCCAAGTCTATACAATGTTATATTTAAGTAGAAAATAAAGAAGTAAGAGTTAGTCAAATCAAGCAAACATTCTAACCCAGCAAAGAGCAATAAATAAGAACATGTTGCAGAACTATAAGGAGCTGACTTTGCTTTCTCTTGCTGTGTCAAAATACATAGCATTTGCCCTGTGATGAGACAGGGGAGCACATAGTAGAAAATATGTTGGGAAAGACATGGACACTGTGAGGAAGGCCTTCAAGGACACCCGTCTAGTGAGCCATGTCCTCTAGGCTCCACTCACCAAAGATTCTATTGTACTACACATGTCACATTAAGTAATGACTCTACTAATGGGTTGTTGGGAGGCCGTTTGGTCATTCTGGCCACTCAGCAGCTCAGACCCGAAATAACCACACAGAAACTCTGTTAATTAAATCACTGCTTGGCCCATTAGCTCTAGCTTCTTATAGGCTAACTCTTACATATTAGTTTAACCCATATCTAGTAATCTGTGTATCGCCACATGGCTGTGGCTTAGCGGGTAAAGTTCCATCTGTTGTCTGTCTCTGGCAGGGCTACTTGGCTTCTCCCTGACTCTGCCTCCTTCCTCCCAGCATTCAGTTTAGTTTTTCCCACCTTGTTACCCTATCAGGCCACGCCAGTTTCTTTATTCACCAATGGTATTCATAGCATACAGAGGGGAAACTCACATCACTTATGTATAAATACAATTATTAGGCCAGAGCACCCATGATCTAGTCACCTCCCAAAGCCCTCATATATAAACATTGGTACACTGAATACCAAGAATGCCATGTGAGATTTTGAAACACATTTAGATTTAAGCCACATTAGAATGCAACTATGAATAAGTATGTCAATTTATGAAAGTGACTTGAAAATTAGGCAAAACTCATATCTAGCAAAGGTACTGGAAGTCATGTAAGGATCTTCTAAATTTATTCTAGAAACAAGACGGTTAATCAAAAAGGTAACTTTAGTAATCTTCACACTTAGAGACTACAGAAAATCTCTAGTCAATACTATATAATGAATTTTCTTAGTAGTACTTATGCTAGGTAGTTCTTTAGTGATGGGTATATTGTGGATGTCTCAATTTGAACCATTCAAAACATGGCTGATTTTCTTGTTGTGTAAAACTCCCAGTTACCCCTATTTTCTTCTCTCCCTTAATGAAGAATGAGTTTAGTTAGCATATGATAAGTATCATAAAGCGTCACCATATGATAAAGTATCAAAGTATTTCTGGCAAGTGTAAGCTAAAATTCTATCAATAATTCTTCAACAATATAAGAAAAAGAATACTGCTTGTTTCCTAAAAGTTGCACTAGGCTATCTGTGGCCTATATTCTATTTCTTAGGAAGGTGTTATTTTTCTTATGAAAATTAGAAAACCATGCTTTAGCATTCATGAAGGACCCTATAGCTTGAGGACTCACTGATAGTAATTGCTATATATGTGATGAAAATTGATCTGTCTGTCCCCCAAGCCTATATCTTTCTCTCTAAAAAATTCAAGATATAGATAGAACACTAACATCATGTTTTTATAATAATATCCATGTGAGGTAGACATTATTATGGATCCTATTTATTGCACGTGAAACTCTCTCTAAAATGTCTGTGTTAGTAATTCTGGGGAGCTATACCTGAGATCCAGATTTGATTCCCAAACAGTTTTTTTTTCATTGCATCCCAATTCTGGCTCCCCAAATTGCTAAAGTCTCACATCTTTCCTCTTTTTATATACTTGTGTGGAAATGGAAAGTAACTGGTCAGCATGATCTCCTGAGTGGTTTTCTGTATAATTTAAAGTCATCTTCAAGGTGGTATTGATAGCAAGCTTCATAAAGCACAGAAAGTGGCAATTCTTCCAAAGACTGAAACAATAAATACTATGGTAATGCATAATCTATAGCTTTAATGTAGGTGATTTCCTACAAATAGAAAATAAATAATGTGTATTGCATATTTCACTTAGACGATTGCTTTTTAATGATCATTAAAGAATGGAATATTTATAACAGATGCAGCAACTTAATGTTCCAGCCCTCTATGAACCAGGGCTTTTCTTGGCTGTGGTGTTTATTAAGGTGTCACATATTTCAATGTGACTCCTTAGCTTTGTTTTTTTTGGGGGTTTGACTTTGGGGCCAATATGGTACTTTTTAATAAAATGAAGCTTGAAAATAAGAAAATCTTGGCTTCAAATGTAGCACTGAAACATGTTGGCAGTGCACCTAAAATATTGGATGTTCAGAGACTTTCCTTGAAATTTACTAAGGATGGCTTAGAGATATTCATAAAGGCACCTGCACTGTGTTGGAAAGCCAATAAGTTTTTAAATACCCTGTTTCATTCCCGTCACTCTGGTGCAGCACATGCTGTTTGGCTTTATTGTGTTGTACTGGTATGACAGAGATTGAGGTGTACACAGAATCTTTGAAAGCAATAGAAAATAATTTTCTCATTCCCTAACAGTCAGAAGTTAGCAAAGGTTAGACTACCAAAGAACACTATGGCATTTTATTTGTTTGGCATTTTGTTTGGCATTTTTTTTATTCTAGATCTCCTAGTCCCTAGGGGGCAGTTAAATAGGATGAAGGATTTGGTTAGAAAGCAAATTAAGTAAGTTGGTATTGTCTTGTGTTGTGTTCTGGAAGTCACAAGAAAAAGGGTAAGGGAGAATAGCACTGTCCTGTGAGTCCTTGTCTCTTAGTGACTGAAAGCACCTATTAGCAATTCCAACAAAGCTAAGTGAGAAAATCCCATTGTGAGTATTCTTAAGAAGACAATTCTCCTTGGTGAAACTAGGCCATTGCCATGACAATACTAATTCTTGAAAATTCATTTTTTCTATTTTTTTTGTTCTATCTCAAATATACTGCTTGCCTTGGTCATAAAACAATAATCTTGAGAAACAACTTCAGCATGAGACAAATGTCTACATTTTAAAGGTAATTAAGGGGAACTCAGATTCAAATTCTAATTTGCGACTGAAAAGTCCAAGCTATTTGTTTTTGAGTTTTCAAACACAACCATAGATAACATGTTTCTTTGCTAACTTGTCCCAGTATTGCACTGGCAGTGATGGGTAAGCCAATGCTTTAAATGGCTTAACCGTGTAAAAATTATCATCATTTTCAAATATTTTAACCTTCACATTTTCTTAGAAGCCTGCAAGGTGAGCAGTTACATTTTTAGAATCCCTGTAATAAGCTGTAATAACAACCATCTGTTCCTATGAATTTGTGATTCCACACAGTAAAATTGTTTACTATCTAGCTTCCCTATTTTTAAAAGCTGTGGCAACAAGAAATCAGGGTAACTGGTGTGACTACCAGACCAGCACTCCTCGCTGCAGGGTGGCAGTGGGGTAGGGCTGTAGAAAGGGAGCACACACACACACAAAAAAAAAAACAACAATATTGATCCAGCTTAAATCTGTAATGTTGACTTTTTATTCCAAAGTATTTATTTGCCCTTGGGGGATAAGAAAATTAGGCTACAATGTCTTATATATTATACATAATTTACTTGATGATGGAACAAACTTATATTATTTTAATTTTGAAAGAACCAATTGTAATTATTTAGTTAAATATGATTTTATAATTGAAAAAGTCCTCAACAGGATATGAACCCACCACAGTAAGTATAAGCAGTATATATTTGGCATCTCTGTTTTCTTCATTAATGCTAAGTGATTGCAGTCATCATTTTTTTTCTTGTGAAATTCTTTAATAGAGTCTAGGATTTATCATCCCAAAGCACAATCCTTCAGAATTGCATGTGGATAAACGGGTCTCCTGCTCTCTCAAGTGAAGAATCCAGTGTTGGCAGCAGAATCCATGATCTGTCCTCAGCTCCCCTACTTAATAATTATTTTACCAGGTTTTCCACTGCTTCCCAGACCCAGCCTCACTAAACTTAGTGATGCAGAATGACATCCAAACCAAGACTATCTTTTCAATTCCATTTGCTTGTAATTGTCAATGGGACAATAAAAACGAAAACTAGAAAAGAGAAAGAATAAAACATTTATACAGACTTTTTTATATATTTTATTTTATTTTTCCCCCATATTCTCTTATTTTTCCTTTAAAAAAAAGAGAGTTACATTTCCTCCCGTTCTCCCAGTCCCCTCCCGCTCCCCCACCTCCCGCTGCTTCCTTAAAAGAGGGCATGGTGCCCAGCCCTGTGGGAAGTCCAAGGCCCTCTCCCCTCCATCCTGTCCTAGGAAGGTGTGCATCCAAATCGACTAGCTTCCCAACTTTCCATGAAGTTTATTCTTTCAAAAGGCCTGGGTACTTCTACAATATTATTTTCTTGTCACATTCAAGAAGATTCTAGAGTTTATATATAATATACTATGTGGCACTGAAATAGGGTATCCCGAGAGAGGGTTAAATATATATAGCAAAAGAACAGTTTCTGGCAATAAAATGAAACCAAAGAAACAGAAGTACAAAATTAAATTGATCTGCAAAAGAGAAAGAATGTGTTTCTGAAAGTTACTCTATTATTCTCGTGAATTGTCTCTTGAATGAACCACACGAAACATAATTTGTTATTTTTAACTAATTTCCTTAAAATATGGAGAGAAAAATTAGTTGTGCTATATTTGAAAGTGTAAATGGACAACTCTTCAGTCAGATCCTTAGATAATTCATGCATGAAGGAAAATGAACAACTGCTGTAAATATAAAACTGATGCTTGTCATAGCAATGTTTAGTAAGTAGGTGTTGGACATTTTTCCATTGTAACGGAAAAGCTCTGGCTTTGAGCTAATTCTTACTTTTGTTTTTAATACAGGGGACAATCCATTGAAAATTCCTACAGTCAAGAAAAGGATTCAGAAAGAATATTTGAGCCTTTAACCTCTTAGCCCTACCGAGTATCATTCAATTTTGCCACAGGTCTTTAAATACAGTTTCTTTAGCATTGAACTTACATTTAGATTTATTTAAGCAAGAATTCCCTTGCTAATTTTCTGGCTTTAAAGATATACAGTTTAGCTGGTGAGTACTCCCATTTTTATATATGGTCCACATTAAAACTCAATCTAATTTTCTCAGTTAGTTTGAACTTATTTATGGAAGTGCATACTTAGGTACATCAGTCATTTGGACTCCAAAGCAGTCCTTTTCTTGAGCTGCTGTTTCTCTATCCATATCTACCCTAAGTTCTTCCTCAGTTTAACACCTTCAGATCTGTTGTAGGTGCTGGGTAGGTTGACACTATTTCCAAGACATTTTTTTAAGCCAAAACATAATAGAGAATGTTTTCTTACTTATAAGTTATTAGCTATTATGAATGGTATTTGATACATAAAATATAAATGTACTGACTTCTTCACAATTCTTTAATTTATAGGAAAAGCAATCAATTGAAATTAAGTGAAAGTTTCAAAAATGCCCAGCTGTGTTAGGAAACCACTCTAGCCTTTTTGAAGTACAGAGTTTCAAGGACAAAATATGGAAACAGTGTCTTCTCTGGTTAACATGCAGTCACACCTCGAGCATTCTACAGGAGTTCAGGGAGAAAGGGGATGATGTAAAACTGAATGGTGAATTAGACATCTGTCTGTGTTCAGAAATAAGAGAGGGTAAGGCATATTGTTTTGTGGAAAGTCCAAGGTCTGCCCTGATATATATATATATATATATATAGGCTGAGCAAGGTATCCATCCAATGAGAATAGGTTCCCAAAAAGCCAGTACATGCAGTAGACATAAATCCTGGTGCCGCTGCCAGTGGCTTTTCAGTCTGGCTCAGCCATGCAACTGTCAACCACATTAAGAGGGACTAGTTTGGTCCTATGCTTGTTCCTTCCTAATCTGGCTGGAGTTGGTGAGCTCCCATTAGTTTAGGCATACTGTTTCAGTGGGTGAACCCATCATGGTCTTGACTTCTTTTCTCATATTCTCAATCGTCTTTCTCTTCAATGGAATTTGGGAGATTAGACCAGTGTTCCAATGGGGTCTCTGCCTCTGTCCCCATCAGTTGCTGGATGAAGGTTCTATGGTGATATTTAAGATACTCATCAGTCTGACCATAGAGCAAGTCATGATCGAGCCCCCTCTCCTCTATTGCTTAACGCCTTAGCTGGGGTCATCCTTGTGGATTCCTGGGAATTTCTCTAGAGCAAGGTTTCTCCTAACCCCATAAGGGCTCCCTCAATCAAGATATCTCTTTCCTTTCTCTCATCTCTGTCCCTCCTCCATCTCGATTATCCCATTCCCTCAAGTTCTCCTCACCTCTCCCCTTCTCCCCTCCTCTTCTCCTTCCACCCTTCCTTCCTCCCCACTCCCCATGCTCCCAATTTTTGTCAGGCGATCTTGTCTTTTCCAATTTCCAGGTGGATCTATATATGTTTTTCTTTGAGTTCACCTTATTACTTACCTTCTCTAGGATCATGAACTATAGGCTCAATATCCTTTGTTCTTAGCTAATGTCTACTTATGAGTGAGTACATACCATATTCGTCTTTTGGGTCTGGGTTACCTCACTCAGGATAGTGTTTTCTAATTCCATCCATTTGCGTGCAAATCTCAAGATGTCATTGTATATTCTTAATACATGGTGGAGAGCAAGAGAGACACCTCATGAGTTGTCATGTGTCATCAACAATATTCTGACTTTGTCTTCTTTTGGGCATTATTAAAATGTGTACAAGGATTCATACCCTGAGGCCAAAGAAGAGATTAGTTACTCACAGCTAAAAATATCTGTCCCTAAATACCTGTCTGATCTTTAATTTTTAAAAGTGTATAATATAAACCTGTGTTTGTCATTATGTGAAATGTTTAAATCCATTAATTTTTTTAAAAAATAAACAATGACATTATAGTGAAGAGAGACATTTCATAACTATAGTGTTCTTCTTGGCCCCATATCAAACAATGTCTACAAAATGACTTATGTAATGAACTTGGTTATAGTTTTCAAATCCAAGACTCAAATATAGTTACACCCAACAGAGTACAATGAGCTGAGCATGACAAGCAGAGGTGATGGAGAATTAAAATACTCCCTCCTGTTTCTATGCCTGTTTGATCTGACAACACTGGGAGAAAACTGCTGAATGAGAAGGTTTGATTCAAACACGCTTGCATATTTTTCATGAAAGAAAGTAGTTTTTCAGCTTATAGAATGGTTTTGCACATGACTGTAACCTCAAGGACAGATACCATGTAGCCCTTGCTATGTGCCAGGTGACTGAGTGATCTTATTTTTGATTGTGATTGCTGCTTTACTTTTGTCATATAGCTAATGACTCATAGAATTTTACATATGTATCCTGATTTTTCTCAACCATGCATGTATGTTATCTTTTCAAATTAGTTGTGTGATCCTCTACATGCTTCATTCTGTAGATGATCACACTTTTAAGGACTGAAAAACATTGTAGTAATATCATGTACTATCCCCACTACCTTCAAAGTACCATTACAGTTTAAAAGCTTTACATAAATGTTGTAAAGTTATTACATTAGTTTCTGACTCCATGGATTTAAATTTGGACTAAATGTGAATTCAAATTACAATGTCTCTCTCTTCTGTTTGGGTATAATTTTAACATGGAAAATAGAGAAAATAGAATGGATACCAATATCTTATGCATCTTGCATATTATGTGTGTAAAAAGCTACTGAATCTTTCTAGTCTTTATAACTCGATGACCCACTGCATGATCAATCTATCACAATAGATGGACATTTGAGTTTATCTTGATGATTAGTGTTTCATGCCACTTGGGGCAATGAATGACATTGCACCTTCTTTTATGGGTCACACATCTCTGCAGGCCTTTGGAAGTTCTCTTCCATAGTACTTAAAGACAGTTAGTGTCTCTTTAGGGTCTTCTCTGAATATCTTTGAATTAAGTCTGTGTTGAACACCCTCCTTAAAATTACAAACCTACCTCTGATGTCTTAGACATTCTTTTGCCTCTTTCCAAATTTTAACTTTTTCTCTCTTTCTTTAATAATTATTGTGATTATGTTGTAGCATCCTGGAACACTGACTTGTCTATCAGCAATGTGATTTAAGTATTTACTATCAACCTTCATTTAGTAGGTTCTCAAAGTGTGTTTGTTGAATAAATGACAATTTTGTATTTGGGTGTGTGGCTAGTTGTTGAACATGGTTCTCATATAATGCAAGCTGGTCTCATGCTTACTATGTAGCCAAGGGTCACCATGAACTCCTGACAGTCTGGCATTTTCCTCCCACATACTAGGATTACAGGTGTGTGCTTTCATACCTAGTTTTATGCAGTGATGTTGACAGCACTCAAGGCCTTGTGAAAGCTATGTAAAAAATGTACTAACTGAGCTATATCTGAGGCATCCATGCCTTTGTTTTTGTATTATTATTTCCTAATACCTTGTACATATTAATCAATTATAAATACATAATATTCTCAACATATCTATTTAATGAATCAACACAAGGTCTTTGCAAATTTTGATGTTCATATGGGTATAAAAAATGTTGCTAGTCCAGATAGAAACACATTATTCATCTAATGTTGATGTAATTTTCAGTTATTTCTTTTGGCAGATGATGGTGGGGAAATAAGATGAAGTATCAAATGTATGTAGCTGCCGTGTTTACAGTGCAGCAGTTGGTCACAGTCTGTGAGTGTACAAATATATTTTCAGTGGAGAAATTAAAACCACCATCTGATTACTTAGTGCTGTTTGGTTTAGATAAGAATGCTTTCATCTCATTTAAATAAACAATCATTATGTTTTTCATATAAATGAGGATACAAGCTGTTGTAATAAGCACTTATGGAAGTTGCATAAATATGATCATTTCAAGAATAATCTTTTGTTACACCCTGGAGGTGGGGTAATGACAAGTATTTGCAATAGCGTTGCGTATTTATTTATTTTTATTGAGGACATATGTGTTGAAGGATAAAAGTGTAAAAGACAACACTAGTATTATAAAGGAAGGCATAAAGGGATTTTAACATAAAGAGTAGGAAAATAAGGTAATTGTGTAAAGAGGTTTGAAAATAAGTGTTTTGGTGATTTATTAAAATGAAGACTGGGTATGGTTGCTGGATGTCTGGGTTAGGATGCAGCAGCTAAGGGGCAATAAAATATGTGGCATTTTTTGTTCTTTGTTTAACACAGGATGTAAAAGATTCTAAGTAAAAGGCAATAATTTATGTATTCCTATGGAGGGGGAATACTAGCCTTAAAGAAATGCCTAATCAGAGACAAGGCTTAGATTTAACACCTTCTGCTAATTCATTGTGTCTTTTGAAGAGCATCAGTTTTGAAGGAAATAAATATTTTTCCCTCCAAAAACTATCATTGTCATTAGTGCTAGTCAGTTGACTTTCTGAGCCTGAGAAAACTGTATTTTTCAATTCTGGAATGGAAAATAATCAGTAAGTAGTGAAAAAAGCAGTGGAGGAGCAACCAGGAGATGTGTAGTTTTAGTATCAAGTGGGCTTGAACATATTTTTCTGTGGCAAAGTAACTATATTTTCTAGTCTTCTCAATCCTTAATTATGGATAAGGGTTACTGATCAGTTAATCTCAAATGTTCTTCCAATGTTGACAGATTCAGGAAGCAATGTTCTTTTGGGAATCTCAGGAGAGCTGTGACTTTGGTTTCATGTAAGTCAAGGGCAGTTTCGCTCCCTAAGGGTAAAAGCTAGTTAAAATCTTCAGATGAGAGATATAATTATTCTGCCTGAACCTATCATTCATTTCCAGTAGAAAGGCCTATATTTGTAAGAATATGGTACCAGAATAAAATACTTAGAAGGTGGCTTTAGATACTGGAAACCACAGATAGATATAGACACATGGATGGTGTGTGTGTGTGTGTGTGTGTGTTGGTTTTGTTTCTATTGCAGTGAGAAACACCATGTCTTAAAGCAACTTGGGGAGATAGAGCTTTCTTTAGCTTATAGGTTAGAGTCTATTATCCAGAGATGTCAAGACAATAACTCCAGGCAGGGACTGGAGGCAAGAACTGAAGCAGATATCATGGAGGATTACTGCTTACTGCCTTGATTCCCCTGGCTTGCTCAGCTATCCTTCTTATAGCTCAAACCTACCTGCACAGGGATGGCACTGGCCACAATGGACCAGGCCTGCTTACATCAATTAGCAATCAAGAAAATGCTCCCATAGACATGCCCGTAGGCCAGTCTGATGGAAGCAATTTCTCAAATGAGATTCCCTCTTCCCAGATAGATTTAAATTTTTGTCAAATTGACGAAAATTAACCAACACTGTACTTGCAGCTGTGTGAGAGTGCACGTGAGGGGCCAGAGGGGGACATGTGGTATCTTGTTATGTTTCAATCTTATTTCTTTGAGACATGTTCTATCACTGAACCTAGGTCACTGATCATCTTCAGTTCTGTTTCTGGGCACGCTCCTGTTTCAGCATCTCCGAAGCTAGGACTATAAGATTATACCACTGTTTGTCTTTATCATGGGCACTGTGGATCCCAGTGCTAATGCTTATAAGCTTCCCATGCTTATACAGCCGTCCTTTACCAAGTGAGCTGTCTACCTTATCTGACCCATGTGTGAATTAATGGATTATATGCTAACTGCTTTTTAAAATGAACACATTACCAGGTGTTTACTTGTAAATCTGATGCAAGTTCTGGTTTTATTCCACTTTTCAGCTCCACAGAAAAATCAAAATTTTTGCATTAAGAAAACTGTCAACCACTATAATTATATGGTCAAACTTTAAAATCTCTAAGTGGTACCTAGACAGAACTTCAGTGTTTGATAGTAGTTCTAGAAGTAACGTTTGGTCCTTAAAACAAACACTTAAGTTGTGATTTTAGAGCTTTTATAATCATATTTGGGCAGATAGACTGCATAAGGATGTACCACACAAAAGCATTTTAAAGAATTTCAGTTGCAGAAAATCTCTTTAAAGGTCAACCTCATTAAGGCAATGTTTTTGAACCTGTATAAAGTAGATACTATTATTGGAAATCCGTGCACCAGCACAGAGTGGCATTTCACTTACAGTTTAAACTTTCCATGGTTAATTTGAAAAGCAAAAATGATCTTTTGGGGGGTTCCTGATCTCTGACTTAAATGACATTTTAATCAATAATAATGATTTCTTTGCTATGATTAGGAGAACGTTTGTTCTCTAGAGTACATGACATGAACAATCCAGGAGTTTTATTTTAGATGCTGTGAAGAAAGGAATTAATAATGCAAGTACCTTTCCACTGAGCAAGAGAACAACAGTTTTCAGGAATAAGGTGCTCTTACTTACTTTTAAGTTTTTTGTATTTTTTTTTTTTACTTTTACAGCTGACAGTCCACACCTATGAAAATGAATAGGTTTCCGTAGACCTCATAGGAGTATTCATCTTAGAACCAAAATGATGCTTGAGCTAGGACAGGTGGTCAATGCTGGAACTCAGCTCATTTCTCTAACATCAAACTGTGGCCAACCTCATGCCCATATTCTCCATGCAGTTTCACTGTAAAAGCTAGAAAGATGGACAATTCTTGTTGCTCTCCCATCCATTGTTCTTATCAAGCATGTAGCTTAGAAATATCACTTTCCTCCTCAGAGTACTCAGATCTTGTAGAAAAATAATTTGAAGTCACCTGGAACGCTTTATAGAAAAGGTACTAGGTGGTCAGTCAGGTTGTGTCCACTTCATTGTGTCTCTGCTCAGCATATGAAGTTGAGATCTCACACGTTCCTAATAGTCCTTGTACCATGGCAGGACACATTGGAAAGAGCAAGACTCTACTTCCACTGACAAGTTATTATTAGAAGTTATAAAATATTTATATTTAGTCATTAAACACAACTTATCACGAGGAAATTAAAAACTCTTAAATGCCAAAACTATCATAAATACAGAAAATATGAATGAGTCTTTAAATTTTTATTTAATGAAGAAATGAAAGATTGTATTCTTCGTATCCTGCAATACCAATTGAGTGACACCAGTTGAAACATTGATTAAATAAGTAAGTAAAAGATAAATGACTTTTTCAAAACACTTGTCCTATATTTAGATATAATTTAATATTTTATGTTATAATCTAGTCCTCTTTTTTTTTCTCAAGTTCACAGTGCACTGACAAGAGTTGTATTGAACAATATGCCTTAAAAAATTAAAGCTCATCTGGCAATATACATAGGACGTCCTGTCTTCAAATGTTATTGCTCACATATCCTACTATCTGGAAAGGTTTTATGAGATTGCATATTAATTTTTAAGTGATTTAACTAGTTGGTAATCGCAGACACTTTCTATTCTTTAAATATATGGCCAACATTCCAGTGCAATAGAAATTACTACCTACAGATACTTTCTGTGGATTTTTTGTTGTCTTACTCACAGTATGTGTTACAGAAGAGAAGCAGCAAACAAATTTAAACCTTGCCAAAAGGTCATGCAGTTTCTGTCTTCCTTGACACATTATAGTCAAGCTATTATTTCTCCTTTCATGTTTTTTGTCATACCTATTTTTCTTCCTTTTCTTCTTTCCTTTATCCTTCTTTTCTTTCTCTCTTCCTTCCTTCCATTTTTTGGTTCCTCTTTTTCTAAAACTGAAAGAGGTGACTCATTTTGACGATTGAAAGGATATTACAGGAGCTCTATTCTCTCTGGGGCCTTTCAGTGCTCAATGGTATGATGGCCTCAGTGTCTATAGTGAAAAAAGGCCACCTAGTTATATCAGTTAAGTTATACGCCCTGTTTGGCACTTCCTAGAGATGCAGAAGGCAGGTGATTGACTGAACATAAAGCCTCTGCCAGTTTCTCAAAGACACAGTGGCTGGCATTCGTCTTCCCGGGATCACACTGTGTTCTGAACATCTCCAGACTCAAATGACTCCTCTTTTCTTTCTCCTTTATCGGTGTTCAATCACCATTTTTATATCAGGAAGTGTCACCAGGTTTATGTGCCTGTCCACATTTCATAAAGTGAAAAGATACATGATAAAAATCTAAGAATAGCACCATAAATCATCCATGCCTCTCAATTGCTTGGAAATGTTAAATGCTTGCGTTTTGGTGCAGATGTTCAGCTCACCCCTTTTACAGAAGCTTGGCACACATCAGTTGAAAGAAAGATAAAAAGTAAAAAAATGAATAGTTGGTTCCACAAAGCCACTGCTTTTGTCTTTCAACATAATATGTGATGTGCTTTTCTTTTTCTCTTCCTTTGCCATTAATTGAAGCATAGAAGTTTACTCCTATTTTATAGAAAAGACAATCACTTGCTACTACAAATGAACGGAAGAAATATAAATGCCACTCTTCTGTTAGCCCATGTCAGTTGTATGTTAATTGCTAAAAAAAATAATGTGTAGCCTAGGACTGTGTTGTGGGCATACTCCGTTCACTTCAACACTTCAGTAATTTATTCATCAAGCAGAAAATAATTTACTTGTCTATGTTTTCCCTATAACTGTTCAGATCAAGCTATACATTTGAAATAAGGATTTATTTCCTAAAATAAAACAAAATATTTTCTTATTTGATGTTCCTAGTAAGTATACAGTAATTATGTGATTCTGGTGTCAAATTTTTTGTTAACAATTATTGGTATGGACAAAGTACAGACAGATTACTTTTCCTTGGGGAAAGGTACAACGTGAGAGTCAAGAAAGGTTTCAGAGAGGTTGTCATATTTGAAGTGGGCTTAGAAGTGCTTGTGTTTCATCTGTCAGTGTCGGATATAAAAATGAAAAGTGTTTTGGGTCTATTAACTACAGTCCAGCCTTGGAGATGCAGCTCGTTTGGCACAGAGCTAGACTGGCATGTAAAGAACCGGGTCAGCCTCCAACACTGTGTAAAAACCCAACCTGGACGTGCAAGTCTGCAACCCCAGCACTGCATACTTGCAAGCAGAAGGATGGAAAGGGCATAATTCTGCTTCTGTAAGAGAGGGCTCAAGGCCCACCCGGGCTGCATAACCCCCAGTATACAGTCCATCCCTCTCTTATCAGCACTTTCTACTTTGAGTGGTCCCATTTGTCACTTTTAAAGTTGAAACTGTTTTGTACTTAGTTTACCGTTTGGACTGAGACATTTACACTGAAAAATGGTTGACATGTATTATGTTCTGGTATTTCCTATTTGTTGGGCCAAAATTATCCCAAGGCTTGTATCTCGAGGCCTATAGGACAGAAAAAAGCCTGGCTCGAGTACTTCGAAGCCTGTAGGACAGAGAAAAGCCTGGCTCCAGTTTGAGTGAGGATGAGACAGCAAAACATTAGGTAGACTCCCCTTCAGCCAGAGGATGTGTATGGCTGTCTCTCATTGGATGTAGTTACCCTTACATCACAGCATGTCATCTAAGCTATATAAGCTGATGCTCACAGTGATAAACTGAGTTCCTGCTTGACTCGACTCCCTATCACTCTGATTATCCAGCTTGTGGGGCTGCGGAATGGGCATCCTGTGCCATGGGGCTGCGGAATGGGCAAATATCACACTCACCTTTCCCTGGGGAACAAGGAGACCTAGCAACAACCAGGGGATAACGGAAGCTCAAGAAGCCTGGCAACTGGAGGCTCAAAGACGCCAGCACCTATTGTGATACTGGCTTTTCGCGTTATTTCTTCTTCAGTGTGTGATCACCACACATTGATGCATCATTCATCATTTCATAGGTCTGGTAACTCCTAAGCATGAACTGAGTTAACACAAAGGAAACAAGTTTTGAACTAATTAATTCAGTTATTATGTGTTAATTTGAAGATATGGTGTGGCTAGTGTTTTTAGTGTAGTCACTTGATGACAAGAAGCATGTTCAAGAAATCATTGTTTTGAATTTGCATGACATCAACAGTTGGGCTTCCTGACACAGACTACTTTTAGAATACTGCCTATACCTGTAAGCCAGGCTTTATCTGCTCCCCCCGCCCACACACACATATTGCTAAGTTACCAAGGGATGTTGCACTTCCATATACTGTGAAAGATTTTGTGTTAGGGGTGTAATACCTCACAAGAAAGGTCAGAGAAGCTCCATTGTCTTTATACACCAACACTTTAATTTTAGATATGAGTTTTTCAAAACAAGAATAAAAGTTTCCCTAGAGAAAGGTTCAATAAAACTGAAGCTGCCTGAAATATTTATGTTCTCATAAAATATTTTCTAGAGGCAAATAGAATGCCAAAATTAAAGTTTCATTTTCCTTAAGAATGGGCGGGCTGGGGATATAACTGGGTTTGTATAGTGCTTGCCTAGCATCCATGAAGTCCTGGGTTCCTTCTCAGCAGGGCAAAAATCAGGTGTACTGGTGTATTCCTGTAACCTCAGGACATTGAAAGAGGAGGCAGGAAGGTCAGAAGTTCTTGACCATTCTTGAAAACACAGAAGACTTTGAAGCCATCATGGGCTACATGAGATCCAGTCTTAAAAATGAAAAAGAAAAAAAGGGGGGGGGTGGCAAGGGAGCAAAAAAGGAAGGTGGGAACAGAAAGATTGTTTTTCAGATAAGAGCCAGGTCTGCTCTTGTAGAAGACCCAAGTTCTCTTCCCAGCATCATGTCAGCTGGGTCAACCATATTAGATGTCCTATAACCTCAGTACCATAGGATCCATGGACTTATACAAAACCTCACATACTGGCACTTAATTAAAATTAAAATTTTCAAGAACACATTCCTGCGTCACATCTTAGTTTTCTATATTATTTTTGTTTTCTTTTGTTTTGGTGGTTTTTAGAAGATAGTGATTCGAACTAATGCTTCGTACATTCTAAGCAAGGGATCTGACTTAGTCAGGGTTTCTATTGCTGCGAAAAGACACCATGACCATGGCAATTCTTAAACAGAAAAGCATTTAACTTGGGATGGCTTACAATTTTTGTTTATTATCTTCATCATGGGGAGCATGCAGGCACACATGTTGATGGAGAGGAGCTGAGAGTTCTATATCTGCAATTTCAGGCAGCAACCAAAGAGAGACACCAGGCCTGGCTTGAGCATTTGAATCCTCAAAATCCACCAGCATTGACACTCTTCCTCCAAGGTCATACCTATTCCTACAAGGCCCCAACTACTGATAGTGCTACTCCCTATGAGCTTATGGGGGATAGTTAATTTCAAAATACCAGATGATCCATGATACACCCCGATGCATCTTCCTTTAATGCCATCTGTGACTGCTGGGTATTTAGAATATAGGTGGAACAAAATCAGAGTACTATAGAAAAATTTAGGGTTTGCATTAAGTAGATATTGTGGTGCTGATTTTAGAGTAAATAGATAAACAGGTCCACAGGCATAAATTTAATAAAACAGATTTGTTTTTCCTTATCCTTCTGTGAATTTAGCACACCCTACCCACTGGAGCCACCACAAGAGACTAATTTTTTTCATATCAAAACTATAAACCTCCCTCAGTTGGGAAGAGAGATTGTCATTATTCCTGATGTTATTTGGGTGTCCAAATAGATAAGGTTTCTACCTCGACAACATTGTTTTTCAGGATGAAATCAGTCTCCAATATTGCATTCAATAGTAGAATAAAACAACCTGAAGAAACTTGTGAAAGGTTGTATGGGACATGCATGGATATGGCACACCTTTGGTGAAAACACTCACGGTGGTTAAACTCAAGTCATAAGATTTTGTTGGGCATGTTTCAGAGGCTTAGTTCTGTACTCTCGCTTAGTTTCCTCTAAAAGAGGATGATGGTTTTGGTTCCTCATGATGGCAGGTAATAATCTCTCCTCTGTTTGCTCCTTTTCCCCCTTTGATGAACACGTTTAGAAAGCAGGTTATATACTAGACCCTGTGACAGGTGCTGGGTTTAGTATTGTCATGACCAAAGGGCCTTCCCATCCCAGACCATGTAGCTCATTGTGGTTCAAGAAAGATAAGACTTCAGATTCAGCTGAAGCATATAGGAAACTTTAGGCTTCAGCCTCAGCCCTTCTGGCCTTTTCCATTTTTGAGAATAGAATCATTACAATTCTGGTAACAACATTAGCCCCCACCCATTAGATGTCATGTGAGGAAAATGTGTGTTGTTATTGTTTTTAAACTAACATCTCTATATTTCAGAATCAGGGGGATGCGAATTTATAGCCTAGATATGTAATGTTTCAAGAGAAGGCACTCACCAATCTGAAGATGAAAGCCTTCGCTTTTTTCTGATTAGAAGTTAAACAAAAAGTCACAAGCTTTATGCCTTGTACTCACCATTCACTGTCTAGCACTTCATAGGCATGTGTTGCTGAATCTTTCAAAGGGAAACAAGCATTATCAAGTGAATAATTTCATAATGCATGTCATGTGGCCCGTGTATTATTTTTACTTTCACTTTCATTTCCTTTGTTTCCTTTGCTCACTTCATATCCTTGTTTTTCCTTCTTCTTTTCTATCTCTTTCTATTAATTTGTGATTCGCCTCTCCATTTGGTTACTAACATGAATACAGTTCTAAAGAGCTATTCAACTCTGCTTTCCAGAGAGGGGAAGATTAGGAAGATTTAAAACAGTTTCCACTATTGCTTTTAATTATATCAATTATTTTTATTAATGTAGTTAACCTTACATTTTAATCTTAAAGCAGATATGATAGATAGATAGAGGATATGACGTCACAGTTATCATAAAGATCTTTCACTTAACTGTTTTACCATAAATATTACTAAGAAGGCAGAGGTGGACGTTGATACATGATGGTGGATATCATTTGTTTCTACGTTATTCTAGAAATCTGACAGTAGGAATTTGAGGCTTGTCTCTGCTGTGTGATTGGAGAGTACTGTGTAGCCTCTTCAAATAAAAGTTTCCCCATTTGCCTTAAATATTGTGGGTCAAGCATGTAGGTTCTCAAAGTGTGTTTGTTGAATAAATGACAATTTTGTATGTGGGTGTGTGGCTAGTTGTTGAACATGGTTCTCATATAATGCAAGCTGGTCTCATGCTTGCTATGTAGCCAAGGGTCATGGACTCCTGATAGTCTGGCATTTTCCTCCCACATGCTAGGATTACAGGTGTGTACCCTCTTCAAATGAAAGTTTTCCCATTTGCCTTAAATATTGTGGGTCAAGCATGTTGCTTCGTAGTAGAGCTCTTCACTAACACATTTACTATTCTTTGTTCAATTCTCTACCATACACAATCAACATCTTGAGACTCAAGTGAGCACTTATTTTCATAATTTATGTCTTTTATTATATTCTACCTAAGAGAACTTTCCCCATTTTTGTCTATTCTTTTCTCATATAATAGATCTTGACCTCCTCTCATCCCAGTACCTCACCCACACCTCCACTCTCCTTCAGATCCACTCCTCCTTTCCCCTTCAGAAAAAGGTAGGACCCCCAGCCCCGCCAGGGATAACAATCAAACATGGAAACCAAGTGCTACTGGTAGGAGAAAAAAGAGGGAATGAAATGATTCCTAATGATACTCTGTTATACACTGCTATATCTCAGAGCATAGCGTAGTTGTCATCAAAGAGGCTTGACCCAGCAACTGATAGAAGCAGATGCAGAAACCCTCAGACAAACATTAGATGGAGCTCTGTAACCCTGTGGAAGAGGGAGAGGAAGGATTGTAGGTGTAGACGGTCCTGCAGCCATTCAGTCCCAAATAGAAACACACAGGCTTTTATCAACTATAAACTGTTTGGCCTATTGTCTCAGGCATATTATTAACTAGCTATTATAACTTAACACATAATTCTTTTCTATGTTTAGCCACGTGGCTTAGTACCTTTCCTCAGTAAGGCATTCTTACCTTGCTTCCTTTGCTTCTAGCTGGTGACCAACTCTCTGCGTTTCTTCTTCCCAGAATTCTCCTAGTTTGGTTGCCCCACCTATACTTCCTTCCTGGCTACAGGCCATTCAGAGTCTTATTAAACCTATAGGAGTAACAAATCTTTACAGTGAACAAGAGCATTAGCCCACAGCATGTAGGAGCCAGAGGGCTCAAGGACACCACAAGAACATGGACAATGTAATCAATTAACGAGGGCTCGTAGGGGTTCACAGAGACTGAGCTGACAATTAGAGAGCCTGTACAGGTCTGAACTAGGCCCCTTACACTATATGTAATGGCTGTGTAGCTTGGTGTTCTTGTGGGACCCCCAACAGTGGAGACTCTTGCATGTCAAAGAAATCTTAAGGTGCGAAATGAAAATGACATTTTTTTTCTACAGTAATGGGTTTTTGTTAATGTTAGGGAAAATGGCATAGTCTTTTCTTCTTCTTTAAGTTAACCCTTATTTTCATGTAAAATGTAGGTATTGCCAGGGTAACTCAATCTCCAGTTTTCCAGTGGTGACTTTAAAGTTTGTGTCTGTGTTTGGTCAATCAAAGCATCTGTTTTTCTCTTTCAGGTCTTTAAGTCATTTGGATAAAATTTTAAAGAGGACTGAAATCAGATCTTGTAGATTAGAAGCAGGAAATAGATGAAGAAAATTAAATGAGTCTATTTTACATTTATATAGCTCTGTGGAGCAGGTGAGATTTGACATTAATTTGAACAGTGATGGAACCAACCACTTCTATAGCACCTTATACCTCCGTATTTTAACTGGCTTATTTAAATATTACTTCTGTGTTCAAGTAATACTGTGATAGAGGACGTTTAACAAATGGTCTTTTCTCAAAACTCATTGCTATATTGATGATTGCCAAAACAAGGCTTGGAAATGCTAGACACGCATTCTTGTGTTGTTGCTTCCTATTAGTATCCCATCATTTGAGGCAAATAGGCTTTCTTTCCCAGAGTATAGCAGCAGCCTCATCTGGGAATGGGGTGTCCTAGATGGAAGGGGAGTCGTAGGATTTCCCTGTAGTGTCACAGAATGCTTTTATTTTGGGGGAGAGGGGTGTTGAGACAGGGTTTCTCTGTAGCTTTGGTGCCTGTCCTGGAAGTAGTTCTTGTAGACCAGCCTGGCCTCAAATTCAGAGATCCACCTACCTCTGCCTCCTAAGTGCTGGGATTAAAGGCATGTGCCACCACCTCCCCTCCCGGCTTTTATGTGTCTGGATTCATAGATTTATAATCAACTGGCTTCATAAATATTATCCTATGGGAGATGAGGGAGAAGGGAGTTATTTCATCTTCAGTCTTAGAATACACCCTGAAATGAAGTCTGACATTAACTCTAAGTAGGAACCTGTAGAAGGAACTGAGACAAAGGCCATGGAGGAGGACTGCTTAGTGGCTTGCTCATTTTGCATTATCTTACAACCCAGAATGCTTGGCACTGCCCACAGTGCTCTGAGATCTACCATATCAGTCAGTAATCAAGAAAACATTACCATAGACTTGTTCACACACCAATGTGATGAGGATATTTTTCTCAACTTAGCTTCCCTTTTTCCAGATGGCCCAAGGTTTTATCAGCTTGACAAAATGCAAGTTTTTCCTTATGAACTCAACATGGGATATTCTATTGGCCAATGTTGCAATTATTTAACTACTTTCAGAACTTGTTTTCACTTTTATAGAAAGAAATGGGTCTCTGTCTTTGTTTTGTCATAATTGTGTCCCTTTCTATCCCATTAGTATAAAGAACTGCATTCTGGGAATAATACAATTAAGTTTGACTCTTTTGGATATATTACTTAGATTTCTTTTTATGCCTTGACGGAACTACTTGAGTAGAATTATAATTTGAATTCTTTGGATCATACTCTATATCACAGCATTAATAAATCTGACATTACAAAGTTAATTTCATAAACATTCAACATAAAATATGTAAAGTTCTTAGGAGACTTCATCATGTGTAAGGTAACTTAATGACTTCTTTCTAAGCCCATAGGTTAAGGTTTAAAATTTGAATATGGATTTTTCTCCAGGTTATAATATGAATATCTGTAGGTGGATTAAAATTTATTTCTATTTTTTACTTTGTTACTGTTTTGATTATATAGAAAAACATACATTATTTATAAAATACTGCATGATTTGAAAAGTATGTCAAGATCATTGCGCATACTCAAATATGTCAAATACCTCGGTATTTTTTGTTAAAGCTTTGAAATGTCTCTTTGAAGAGGACATATTTGAAGATCAAATTATCTGATTATAGCTGAGTACAAAAATGTAACAATATAATTGAAAAGCAAAAGAACATTTTAAACGAAATGTAACACATGTAAGGACACAGCTCATTTTACTTACACAAACAATATAACTTCAATTTTTTTATGGACATAAGATGCTCGTTCTGTGGTATATGATAGAGGTATGTTTAACTTGAGGTAGTCAAAAAACTGTATCTATACTTTAAGGCCACCTAAGAATTGTATTTCAACCTTCTTTCCTTAAATTTTGTCATATGGTGATATGTTTTTCTGAATTGAGATCGCTCACTGCAGGCATTTTTCAGTCTAAAGCTATAATCAGGAAAACAGAAGCACTTCCTAAGAACTGCTCCCCCATCTCCAAAGATTTACCTTCCACTTCTGTTCTCATTTGCCTGATTGGCTGTTTGAATCTGACTTACTGATGGATTAGGAGGGAAAATGACAAATGCTCCCCTCTTCTTTCAGATTAGGCATATCTAGAGCACGTATTAAGAAACATCAATTGCTGTGAGTTAAATTTGGATATAAACCACAGAGAGAGTTTACAGAGCTGAAAGCTGCCAGACGAAAACTAAGATGAGCAGCCCTATTGTGCACTAGAACTTTAAATATGTTGCATTAATTTTGAAAATTCAAAGAGTTTCTGAAGCAGGTGGCATGTCTAAGGTTTTTGTCAGCATACATCTAGCTGCTGTTCGTTTGCTTGTTTGTTTTTTTAGAAGAATGATAATCTTATTCAATTACCTAACAACCATCTGAGTCCTCTTTGCAATACCATGTGTCTTATTTTTGCCAAACTGCTGTTGAAATAGCTGAGATAAGGCCTCTGCTGGGAAGTCAGTAAGTCTGTCCCATCAACTCATTGAGGCAGGACCAACTGACCCCACTTGCCTCTGCTGAGTAAGGTATCTTTCCATGGAGAATGGGCTCCACAAAAATAGTTCATGTATTAGGGTTAGATCCTATCTAAGGAGTGGATGGAAGTAGAGTGAAGGGAGGTGGGGGAATCAGGAGGAGAGGAGTCGGGGCTGGGATTGGTATGTAAAAGCAAATACAGTTTTAAAAAGGAAATAGCTGAGGTACTATATCATCATTTGAGGTGATGGTAACATTGATGAATCTGGGGACAAGTGAGGAATGCAAGATGTCTCTTCTGTTCACACTATTATATCCTATTTGAGTCCACTCATAACCCTGTAGATTAAATTTCATTTATTTTCCTATTTCACAATGAAGAATAGTGAATGAGTGAAGTGATTAGGTAAATCATCTCATGTCACAGAAAACACATGCACAGGTATAGATAGATCTTGATCTTGTCCCTGGAGAGTCTTGTCAAGAACCCATAGATTTAAAATGAATGCACTATATGCATGTGTTCCCCTCCAGCCCCATCCATCCCTCCCTGACTTGATCCTCTCTTCTCAGCTTTGATATTAAGTATTCATATAACAACATAATAATTTAAACTGTATCCAGGCCTCTAATATGGCCTTAAATATGCTTATTTCTAAAAAGTTGCTCATCATAACAAAAGGAATAGGATATTATATCTTCTATAAAATGTTGTTGAGTGGATACAATGAATGGACATGAGCCTATTGGATGAACCCTGCCACATTATGAAATCCAGATAAACACTAATTCATGTTACAATTAACCTCATTGTAGATTAGAATATGAACAATAAAAATATAAAAATAGACCCTTATTTATTTACTGACATGTCTTAATGCTATTGATACTAAGCCACTACAGACATGGGGTTGACACTCCAGAAAACTGCCCTTCTATAGAAACTTGCTTTTCTGGGTCCTTATAATCATACAATTAGGAAGCACACATAAATCCATCTATTAGATTAATTTGGGGGGCTGAACCTAATCACATTATCTTATGCTGAGATTTAATACCAGAAAATTCTAGGAACAGAAAAATTTATTATGCCTATTTTAATGACTTTCTAAAATCATAGATGAAGAAATCAGACATTTGTCAAAAAACCTTCAACCATGATTAACTGCAAATTCGTAGCTAAGTAGGCAGGAAAGTACACTTGGATTTTAGCTGGTAGTCACTAGTAGGACATTTTCTAGGGTCTAAAGCTAGAATTTCAATCTGTTGGTGCCTGGAGACTCATGTTTGTATATATGTATGAATTTAAGCAGGTATGTATGTAGATGCATAGATAATCTGTGTCTGTTCCTGAGTTCTAAACTTATAAATACCATTGGTGCCATTACCTCCAAAGAATGCCGTGCTTTTTCTCTGTCTCTCTGTCTCTGTCTCTCTCTTTCTCTTATCTCTCTCTCTCCTTGAGCTCCTAAACTTACCTGTCTTCCAGTGTTGACCAGAACAAAGCAGTTATCTTTCTATCATCAGAATAAGGACACTTTGAGAAAATCAACATGGTGTCACTTCCATCGCTTACATATAAGCACCAGACAATTCTTAAGTTTTAATTTGTTCATTCATTGGTTTTAAAAATCATCAGTCCCTTGTTTAACTCTCCAGACTTCCTTTTCTTCATTTTTTTCCTCCAGTGGTATCAGCCTACTCAACATTTTGATGAGTGAACAATCCAAGTCCCTGAGTTTGTGTGTTTGTTGTTTATCTTATTCTCACTGTACAAAATAAGCAGTTAGCATCTGTAGTACAGAATGAGTTCTTTGTAGAGCTGTTCACTAAAGCAGGCTTCCTGCTGCCCTATTTCTAAGAGGATCTGATGTTCAAGCTCTTGTCACCAAATACTTAGCACACATTGACTTAAAGTACAAATTATCTTCTTATAATTCCTAAGCTGTAAGTCCGTGCTCAACTGCTGGCAAGGCCATGTTCTCTCTGAAACTTCTAGAAGTGGAACTCTTGTTGCTTCTTCTAGTATCTCATATAACTAGCTGTTCTGTGGCATGTGGCATGTGGCGTGTGGCGTGTGGCGTGTGGCGTGAGGCGTGTGGCGTGAGGCGTGTGGCGTGAGGCGTGTGGCATGTGGCGTGTGGCGTGTGGCATGAGGCGTGTGGCGTGTGGCGTGAGGCGTGTGGCGTGTGGCGCGAGGCGCGTGGCGTGTGGCATGTGGCATGAAGCTTCACTTCAAGCTCTACTTCTATTTACTTTCCTTTTAAAAATTATTGTTAAATTGGTATGAGTACAAGTATGTTTCATTATAACATTCTGAATAAAATTTACTTTTGTTGATCTCTTCCACTCTTTTCTCTCCATTTTTCTAGCCCTGCACATCTTTCCACTTCCTATAACCTCTCTGCTTTCTCCTCTCCTCATGTTTCATGTGTCCCATTGTTTTTGCTTTTCCCCTGTTTTAAATCTCTCTCTCTCTCTCTCATCATCTTTTGTAATTTAATTTCTAGTTTCATAGCCTATTCCCATACTCACCCACATGAAATTATATACTTATAAACATTATAAACTAGAAACTGGGATCCACAAGTAATAGAACAAGTTTTTTTTTTCTTTTTGAGTGTGGGTTATATTGCTTAATAGAATAGTTTCTAGTTATTGCATTTTTGTAAATTTAACTTTTAAATGGTCTTCCCTTGTATATTACATTTCTACTACAGTTTCCCCTACCTCCCCTCACCCCAATCTCTCCCCCCTCATTTCTCCTCTCCTCCAGATTCATGCCACTTCCTTTTCCCTTCAGAAAATAGCAGGCCTTCCAGGGATATCAATCAAAACAGCATAATATGCTACAATAAGACCAGGTGCATGCCATCACATCAAGGCTGGATGAGCCAACCTATTTAGGAGGAGGGGGGGGCAAATAAGTAGGCAAAATTGTCAATGACCACCCATTACTGGTAGGGGTCCCACAAGAGTGCCAAACTATTCAGCCATAACATATATACAGGGGATCTAGGTCAGACCCCTCACAGGCTCCCTGATCTCTACAAGCCCCCACAAGTGTCCCTGAAACCTTGTGTTCCTCTGATTTTTCCTCCCCCTCCTTGGCAGGACTCCCTGAGATCCCTCTAATCTTTGGCAGTAGGACGACTCTACATCTGCTTCCATTGGTTGCTAGATGAAGCCTCTCTGGTTTTTTTGATGGGGATCCTGCTAGGCTCTAGGTCCAGAACACTATGCAGCCAGGACAAACTGCAGGTTGAAAGTTTTGTGGCTGAGTTGGTGTCCCAATCCCACCAGTTGAGGACTTGCCTGCTTATAAAAGATGGCTGGTTCAGGATCCATTTCCCCCATTCATAGAACTCTTTACTAGAGTTACTCTCATAGATTCCGTGAAGTTTCCAGTGCACGAGATTTCCGCCTCACCACTGAAATACCCCGATTCCAGTCACTTCTACCAGTATTTTCTTCTTAACCCACACCGTTTTTCCTTCCTGTTACCAACCTCATCTGCTTCTAGTCCACCCACAAGATCTATTCTACTTCCCCTTTCCAGGAAGATTCTTGTGTCACCTCTTAGGTTCTCATTGTTACATAGCCTGTCTAGGTGTGGACTATAGCATGATTATCTTTTAAACTACAGCTAAAATCTACTTATGAGTGAGTACATACTATATTGGTATTTCTGGGTTTGTTTTACTTCACTCAGGATAATTTTTTTTCTAGTTCCACCTATTTGTCTGCAAATTTCATGCAGCTATTATTTTTTAATAGCTGACTAATACTCCATTGTGTAAATGTACCACATTTTCTTTATTCAGTCTTTCATTGAGGGACATCTAGGTTGTTTCCAGTTTCTGTCTATTACAAATAATGCTGCTATAAACATAGTTGAGCAAGTGTCCTCATGATAGGATAGTACATCTTTTGGCTATCTGTCCAGGAGAGATATAGCTGCATCTTGAGGTAGATTGACTCCCAATTTTCTGATTGATTCCCATCATTTTAATTTCCAAAGTAGTTGTTGAAGTTTACACTCCCACCAGCAATGAAGAGTGTTCCCCTTACTCCACAGCCTCTACAGCATGAACTATCACTAGTGTTTTGATCTTAGCCATTCTGACAGGTATAAGATAGAATCTCAGAGTCATTTTGATTTGCATTTCCCTGATGGCTAAGGATATTGAACAATTCTTTAAGTGTTTCTGGGAAATTTTGGGTGCCTCTGTTGAGAATTCTCTGTTTAGATCTGTACCACTTTTTTAAATTGGGTTGCTTAGTTTATTGATATATAGTTTCATGAGTTACTTTATATATTTTGCATTTTAGCCCTCTGCCAGATGTGGAATTGGTGAAAATATTTTTCCATTCTGTGGGCTATCTTTGTATACTATTGACAGTGTTCATTGCCTCACAGAAATTTTTCAGTTTCATTAGGTCCCATTTATCAGTTGTTGATCTTAGTGCCTGTAAGATTTGTGTTCTGATCAGAAAGTTGTCTCCTTTGTCAAGGCTATTCTCCACTTCTCTTCCATCAGGTTCAGTGTATCTGGTTTTAAATTGAGGTCTTTGATCCACTTGTAACTGAGTTTTGTACAGGGTGATAAATATGGATCTATGTGGATTCTTCTACATGCTGACATGAAGTTACATGAGCACCATTTGTTCAAGATGCCTATTATCCCTATTATATACTTCTGGCTTCTTTATCAAAAATTGTGTTTTCATTGATGTGTGGATTTATGTATGGGTCTTTGATTAGACTCTATTGATCAATGTGAATGTTTTTATGACAATACCATGAGGTTTTTGCTACTACAACTCTGTATTA
The DNA here is from genome assembly GCA_004026605.1 of Ondatra zibethicus. NCBI lineage: Eukaryota > Metazoa > Chordata > Mammalia > Rodentia > Cricetidae > Ondatra > Ondatra zibethicus. Next base: position 5,409 of record PVIU01013580.1, on the reverse strand, counting down.
TAGCTTGAAATAAGGTATAGTGATACTTCAAGAAGTTTTTTTTATTCTATAGGATTATTTTAGGTATCCTGATTTTTTTTTGCTTTTCTTTATGAAGTTGAGTATTGTTCTTTCAAGGTCATAAGAATTTTATTGGAATTTCATGGTGATTGAATTGAATATGTAGATTGCTATTGGTAGGATGGCCATTTTTACTATATTAATCTTACCAGTGCATGAGCATTGGATATCTTTCCATCTTCTGATACCTTCAATTGCCTTCTTCAAAGACTTGAAGATTTTTTACCATACAGGATGCCTGGTTAAAGTTACCCCCAAGACATTTTATTGTTATTTTTGTCTATTGTGAAGAATGTTGTTTTCATGATTTCTTTTTCAGCCTGTTTGTTGTTTGTATATAGGAGGGCAACTGATTTTGTTGAGTCATCATGGATGATTTTTCTTTTGAGTATGAATTATCCTTTCTCATCTCTTTTGATTAATTTTGGTTTGAAACCTATTTTTTGAGATATTAGAATTGTTACACCAGCTGGACTCTAAGATCCATTTGTTTGGAAGATCTTTTTTTAAACCAATCTACCAATCTATATTTGATGTTGAGTTGTTTCTCTTCTATGCAGCAGAGAGATGGATCCTGTGTTCACATTCATTCTGTTAGCCTGTCTCTTTTTATTAAGGAATTGAGTCCATTAGTATTGAGAGATATTAATGAAAGATGATTATTACTTCCTGCTATTGTGGTGGTGGTGTGTATGTGTATATATGTATGTATGTGTGTATGCATGTGTATGTTTCCCTTCTTTGGGTTTTGTTGATATGAGATTATTTGTTGTCTGAATTTTAGTTAGTATATTTAAAATCCTTAGGTTGGAGTTTTCCTTCTAGCACCTTCTGTAGGGCTGGATTTGTGGGTAGATATTGTTTAAATTTGACTTTGTCGTGATATGTCTTATTTTTTTCTATCTGTGGTGATGAAAAATTTTGCTGGGCATAGTAGTCTGTGCTGGCATCTATGGTCTTTTTAGAGTCTTCAGGATGTATTTCTCAGCCTTTCTGTATTTTAGAGTCTACATTGGGAAGGCAAGTATAATTCTAATAGGTCTGGCTTTATATGTGGCTTGACTTTTCCTTGTAGTTTTTAGTATTAATTCTTTTTTCATGTATGTTTAGTGTTTTGAATATTATGTGGTGTAGAGACTTTCTTTTCTGATCCAATTTAATTGGTGTTCTGTAAGCTTCTTCTACCTTTAGGCATCCTTTTCTTAGGTTAAAAAATTTTTCTTCTGTGATTTTGTTAAATATATTTTCTTTGTTTCTGAGCTGAAAATCTTCTCCTTCAATTCCTATTATTTTTAGGTTTGGTCTTTTAACAGTGTCACAGATTCCTGGGATTTTTGTGATAGTTTTTTTTTAAGTTTATCATTTTCTCTGACCAATGAATCTATTTCTTCTCTCATATTTTCAATGCCTGAGATTCTCTCTTCCTTCTCTTGTATTCTGTTGGGGTGCTTGTGTCTGTAGTTCCTGTTTGCTTACCGAATTATCCACTCTCAGAAATTCTCCAGTTTTCATTTTCTTAATTGCTTCTATTTTGATTTTCAGTTCTTTAATAATTTCTTTCAACTGTTTGTTTGTTTCTTGGTTTTCTCAACATTCCTTAAGGGATTTATTGATTTCCTCTAATTTTGTGCTTGCCTTTTTCTCAATTTATTTAAGGGCCTTTTTTATTTCCTCTTTATGGACTTCTATCATCTTCATAAAGTACATTTTAAGGTCAATTTCTTGTGTTTCAGTTGTGTTGGAGTATTCAGGTTTCTTGTCTTAGGATATCTGGGCTCTTGTGTTACCATATTGCACTGGTGGTTGTTGATTATATTCTGACACACCAGTGTTTAGGCATCTAGGTTTTGGATAATTATAGGTCTAGGTGCTGAATTCTGAATTCATCTTTGTTTGATGGGTTTTTTGTTCCTTGGATTCTGTTTCTTCCTTGTTCTTCTGGTCTTTTTGGCTGGGATTTCTGATGGTCAGTAGGACCACTGACAGGAAGTCATCACTTATAGAAAAACTTCTTAAGTACAAAGCAAAATTCATAAGTTCATACATATCCCTATCTATCCTTCTCTCCAATCAAACTGAGGATATTAAACATTACAAGTTGGGCAAGCTGTCATTCACCCCAGGCCTCCGTCTCTGGAATTAATTGATTATTAATATTTTATATGCATGCTAGACTAATTTCAGCACATTAATTCATACCTCAATTTCTTTACTTCAAATATCAATTTCAAATAAGGGCTTTTTTTCAAATTTATTATTTCATTGCATCACATTGCTCCTTGAAAGATGGAATTGAACGAATGTCTTGAATTTATTCTGAGTTGTTTTCCTTGTCCCCCTCTAATGGCATTGTTGGGGAACAGCAGACATCCAGTAGGTAAATTTACAGTATAAACAATCCATATTTTCTATGTGCCCATTTTTATAGAAACTACTTTAAACACAAAGAATATTGTTACCATCTGCAGTGGTTCATCTAACTACCAATATTCTTGTATGCTAATAGTCTGGTCTTAGAATTAGTTTAAATCATTGTTTACAATGTGTGTTTATGCTGAATTGAAAATGTTTGTTGGAAAGATATTTTCATTTGTAACAATGAGTTTTTGAGAGATGATAAAAGAGAATTCTAAACATTTTCACATGTTTTGCGCTAGGAAATTTCTAGAGTGATATATGAAAATTGCTAAGCTATTTCTGTTTATAGATTTTAGCTAAAAACTGAAGGCTAAAGGCACAATTTCCCCTTTACAAATAGAACTAAATTTTATCTCAACAGATTATTCATTAAATATGAGGCATCTTTTCAAAGTTGGTTTGGGTTGGGCCATAAAATATATAAATTGGGGAGCTGATGATAATTTGAGAATGCAAAACTTGTATTGAGCAGAGGAGATCATTACCATGAGAATTTAGAATAAGAGGCAGCTGCAGCTGAGCATTCAATATTGAGATTACCTCCTTGCTATTGGTTAGCAAGGGATAAAATTCATACAGTCGCATGTGTAGCAAGCCTATGCCTCTCTCTGTTTCTTTCTATGTGCTACTATTGAATCTTTGAACGCTTTAATATAGTGAAAATAAAACTTAGATTTTTGAATGTTCTAATCTTCAATTCTTAAGTGAAATTCAATGTCAGTTTTTTTTTCAATTTACTGTGGTAATTCAAACAAAACAACAACAAACTTTCCTGGTGTTGAATTCTTATTGGTGCATATTTATGATATAGTTTAAGTACTTGTGGATACTAAAGTTAAATAGGGGTAGGTTATAGCTCAATATATAGAGCAGTTCTCTACCATGAAGAAAGCCCTGTGGTAGAGCTGCATATATAATAAAAAAGAACTAACTCAAAGTTAGCTAAGACAAAGGCTCTTTAGTTGTTTTTATATGTTCTGAAAAGCATTTTTGGTAATCCCAGGTAGGCAGATATAAAATATTTGCAATTACTTACTATATCCTAAACCTGATGACTTATTCCTATTATCAAAAAGAGTCTCTATTAACAGAAAAAAACAGAGTATTTAAAAGTAATACTTATACAGAATATTGCTGCTACAATAAAGTTGTATTAAGTAAAAAGTGTATGATTATTGTAGTGCCCATTTCTTTTATACAATAGTGGTATTATCTTCCATTTTACATGGCTGATTTCTTGGTGACTATAAAATGTGGCTAAGGCTATCATTTCCTCATACACTAGATGGAAGAAAAGATATAGTTAACAAGAATAGAAATAATTGAAAATATGTAGTACTTAATTATGAGAAATGTAATAAGCATGAATCTAATGGTCGGTGTCTAGAATGAAGTTCACTTTGGCTTTTGTTTCTGTTCTTTTCCAAAGGGGAAAAACAACTTTCAAAAGGAAGGTTTTGTGTTGTGTTTTGCAGGCTTTTTCTTGCAGGAGTTTGATACTTTTGAAAGACGTGGTGCACTTCCATTATTCTTCATTATTTCTTGTGTTCCTCCCATTATGCTTGAACTACGTGTATCATCAGAAGACAAAAAAACAAAGAGCTGGTTTTCCCAGCAACAAAGTGTGAATCAAATTGTTTTTAAAATTGCTATGTACCATGTAAACTATGACACTGGGGAAGAGTACAGTCACATCCTCTGAAGTCAGTGAGCCTGACGTTTCAACTCTATTGTTACTTTCAATACAATGACATAATAACATGTAATATTGTGATTTCAGGGATGCCTTTTATCCCAAATGTAATCAATAATGCTCAGTTAACAAAATATGAAATTAATTAATGGTTTGGAAAATATTATTTTTGTTTGATCTATACAGAATGTCCTCAGAGTTAAGAGTTATAAACTAAAAGTTTCAATTCAAAATATTTCTCATGAATTGCAGATATGTTGTCTGGTTAAATATTTTTCATATATAATGCGATAAAATATTGTATATACATAATCAATGTGCCTCAGAATTTAATGCTCTGAATATAAAGTTGCAGGTAACTATGTACCAGAACATTTCCTTTGACAATCAATGAAGGGACATTCTCCATAGATATAATTCTAAGATTTGGGTTAATGATATGATGCCATTCTGGTCTCTCTGTCTGCTTGGCAAAACCTGCAATTCATTGTCAGAGGAGAAACTAGATTATTTCTCACCATTGCTTATTTGTTCTTGGAATAAAAGAAGCTTCTTGCTGTGGTCTACATCCTTAATATTATCAGAAACCTGCCTAACAAATTCCTCCATTCATTCTTGCAGGGCCTTTCCTATTTCTTACATCAAAACTGCTGTTCTCAATAGTGCATTTTTAACCTTTTAAAGATTTACCCCCTCTCTATCTTTCTCTTTGTCTCCATCTGTTTCTCTTTTTCTATCTCTATGTCCGTCTGCCAGTCTGCCTTTCTTTCTCTCTCTCTTTCTCTCCAACTCTGTCTCTCTCTCCCTCTGTGTGTGTGTAGTGTGTATGTGTATGTGTGTGTGTGTGTGTGTTTGTGTGTGTTTGTGAATGTGGTATGTGTCATTATGTGACAGAGGACAGAAAAAAGTACTCCTTGAGCTGTAGTTACAGGCAATTGTGAGCTGCCTGCTGTAAGTGAGAAGAACTGAATTTCAGTTATGGTATAGCTGCAGGCAGTCATAACCTCTTTATCTTTCCAGCCCTTAATATCATGTTTTGGTTTCATTTATTCATTTTTTGTTTTGTTTTTACACAACTCCTTAACATTTTGTTCTTTGAGAAATCTTTATCTTACAAATAGTTTTTTGACCAACTTAACTTTTATAGGCTATTCCTAGCCTACTAAAAAGAGCCACATTTTTTTTTCCAGTAGTACTTCCTATTTCTGGGGTTTATCTGTGTGTTTACTATGTTTATT
>PVIU01013579.1:37811-54845 GCA_004026605.1 Ondatra zibethicus | reverse complement strand
ATTTTGCAGGAAAATGGATGGAACTAGAAAGCATTATTTTGAGTGAGGTAACCCAGACACAGAAAGACAATTATCACATGTATTCACTCATAGGTGGTTTTTAAACATAAGGCAAAGAAAACCATCTTACAAACCACAATCCCAGAGAATTTAGACAACAATACGGACACTAAGAGAGACCTACATAGATATAATCTACATGGGAAATAGAAAGTATAAAAAGACAAGATCTTCTGAATAATTTGGGAGCATGGGGACCTTGGGGGAGGGTTGAGGGAGGCAGGGGAGTGGCAGGGAAGGAGCAGAGAAAAATAAAAAAAAAATAAAAATTAAAAAAAAAAGAAGCTTACAGAACACCAAATAGACTGGACCAAAAAAAAAAAAACTCCCTTTGCCACATAATAATCAAAATACTAAGCATACAGAATAAAGAAAGAATATTAAGAACTACAAGGAAAAAGACCAAGTAACATATAAAGGCAGATCTATCAGAATTACACCTACTTTTCAATGGAAACAATGAAAGCCAGAAGGTCGGTCAAGCGGTCATACAGACATTAAGAGGCCATAAATGACATCCCAGACTACTATACCCAGCAAAACTTTCAATCACCAAAGATGGAAAAAACAAGATACTCCATAACAGAACCAGATTTAACCAATACCTAGCCAATAACCCAGTGCTGCACAAAGTACTAGAAGGAAAACTCCAACCCAAGGAAGTTAGCTACATCCACAAAAACACAGACAATAGATGATCTCACAGCAGCAAATCCCAAAGAAGGGGAAAACACACAAAATAACATCGCCAACAATGAAAACTAAAATAACAGGAACTATCAATCACTGGTCATTGATATTCCTTAATATAAATGGACTCAACTCACCTATAAAAAGACAGAGGCTAACATTGAATACAAAAACAGAATCCATACTTCTGCTGCATACAAGAAACACACCTCAACTTCAAAAACAGACATCACCTCAGAGTAAAGGGTTGGGAAAAAATTTCCAATCAAATGGACCTAAGAAATGAGCTGATGTAGCTATACTAATATCTAACGAAATAGACTTCAAACTAAAATCCATCAAAAGAGGCAAAGAAGGACATTTCATATTGGTCATAGGAAAAGTCAATCAAGAGGAAATCTCAGTTCTGAACATCTATGCCCCAAATACAAGGGCACCCTCACATGTAAAAGAAACACTACTAAAGCTTAAATTAGACATTAAACCCCACATACTAATAGTGGGAGACTTCAACAGTCCACTCTCACCACTGGACAGGTCAGGCAGACAGAAGCTTAACAGAGAAATAAGAGAAGTAATAGATGTTATGTCTCAAATGGACTTAACAGACATCTATAGAACATTCCAGCCAAACATAAAAGAATATACCTTCTTCTCAGAACCTCATAGAACTATTTCAAAAACTGACCACATATTAGGTAACAAAGCAAACCTATTCCAACAAAGCAACAAATTCCAAAAAAATACTGGAATAACCCGTGTATCTTATCATATCACCATGGCTTAACATTAGAATTCAATAGCAACAATAATTTCAGAAAGTTCACAAACACATAGAAATTAAACAATGCTCACCTGAATCACCAATGGGCCAAGGAAGAAATAAAGGGAGAAATTAAAGACTTCCTAAAGTTCAACAAAAGTGATCACAAAATATACCCAAATTTATGTAAAACAATGAAATTAGTGTTAAGAGGAAAGTTCATACATACTAAATGTCTACATAAAGAAGATTAAAAAAATTTTCCCAAATTCATGAATTAACAGAACATCTGAAAACTCTAAAACAAAAATAAGCAAACTCACCCAGGAGGACTAGGTGGTAGGAAATAATCAAATTGAGAGCTGAAATCAACAAAATAGAAACAAAGAAAACAGTACAAAGAATCAATGAGACAAAGAGTTGGTTCTTGAGAAAATCAACAAAATAGACAAACCTTTATCCACACTAGCCAAAAGGCAGAGAGAGAATATTCAAATTAACAAATTAACAAAATCAGAAACAAAAAGGGGAACATAATAACAGACAAGGAGGAAATTCAGAGAATCATCAGGTCATACTTTGAAAACCCATACTCCACAAAATTAGAAAACTTAAAGGAAAAGGACAATTTTCTGGATAAATGTCACTTACCAAAATTAAATCAAGACCAGATAAGCAAATTAAATAGATCAATAACTGCTGAAGATCTTTTTTTTTTTGGTGTTTTGAGACAGGGTTCCTCTGTGGCTTTGGAGCCTGTCCTGGAACTAGCTGTTGTAGACCAGGCTGGTCTCGAACTCACAGAGATACACCTGCCTCTGCCTCCTGAGTGCTGGGATTAAAGGCATGCACCACCACCGCCCAGCTGAAACAGTCATCAAAAGTCTCCAAACAAAACAAAACAAAACAAAACAAAACAAAACAAAAGCCCTGGAACAGGGAGGTAGTTAAGTGGTTTCAGCAGAATTCTATAAGACTTTCAAAGAAGGACTAATACCAATACTCTTAAAATTGTTTCACACAATAGAAACATAAGAAACATTGCAAAATTCTTTTTCTGAGGCTACAATTATCTTGATACCCAAATCACACAAAGGCATTACTAAGAAAGAGACCTACATACCAATCTCCCTCACGAACTTTGATGCAAAATTACTCAATAAAATACTGGCAAACCAAATCCAAAAACACCTCAGAAAAATCATCCACCATGACCAAGTAGCCTTCATCCCAGAGACGCAGGCAGGGATGGTTTAACATATGAAAATCTGTCAATAAAATCCACCATATAAACAAACTGGAAAAAAAACACATGATCATCTCATTAGATGCTGAAAAAGCCTTCAACAAAATACAACACCTTCATGATAAAGGTCTTGGAGAGAGCAGGGATACAAGGAACATACCTAAACATAATAAAGGCAGTATACCATAGCAAGCCAACAGACAGCATCAAACTAAATGGAGAGAAACTCCCAGAAATCCCACTGGAATCAGGAATAAGAAAAGGTTGTCTACTTTCTCCATATCTATTCAATATAGTACTTGAGATTCTAGCTAGAGCAATAAGACAACAAAAGGAGATCAAGAGGATACAAATCAGAAAAGAAGAAGTCAAACTCTCACTATTTACTGATGATATGATAGTTTACTTAAGTGACCCCAGAATTCTACTAAGGAACTTCTACAACTCATTAAACACCTTCAGTAATGTAGCAGGATACAAGATTAACTCGAAAAAATCAGTAGCCCTTCTTTGTACAGATGATAAATGGGCTGAGAAAGAAATCAGAAATATCACCCTTGACAATAACCACAAATAACGTAAAATATTTTGGAGTAACTCTAACCAAACAAGTGGAAGACCTGTATGACAAGAACTTTAAATTTTTGAAGGAAGAAATTGAATAAGACACCAGAAAATGGAAAGGTCTCCCATGCTCTTGAGTAGGTAGAATTAACATAGTAAAAATTATAATCTTACCAAAAGCAATCTATAGACTCCATGTAACACCCATCAAAATCCCAGAAAAGTTCTTCACAGATCTCAAAAGAACAATACTCAACTTCATATGGACAAGAAAAAACCCAGGATAGCCAAAACAATCCTGTACAATAAAGGAACTTCTGGAGGCACCACAATTCCTGACTTCAAATTCTATTACAGTACTGAAAACAGTCTGGTATTAGCATAAAAACAGACAAGAGGACCAATGAAATAGAATCAATGACTTGGATATCAATACACACACCTATGAACACTTGATTTCTGACGAAGATGAAAAAAATATAAAATGGAAAAAAGAAAGTAATATTTGACAAATGGTGCTGGCATAACTGGATATCAACATGTAGAAGAATGAAAATAGATCCATATCTATCACCATGCACAAAAGTCAAGTCCAAATGGTTCAAAGACCTCAACATAAAACCAACCACACTGAACCTCACAGAAGAGAAAGTGGGAAGCATACTTGAATGTATTGGCAAGGAGACCACTTCTTAAATAGATCCCCAGTAGCACAGACACTGAGAGAAACAATTAATAAGTGGACCTCCTGAAACTGAGAAGCTTCTGTAAAGCAAAAGACATAGTCAACAAGACAAAACAACAGCCTACAGAATGGGAAAAAGATCTTCATCAACCCCACATCGGACAGAGGGTTGATCTCCAAAATATACAAAGGACTTAAGAAATTGGTCATCAAAAGAACAAATAATCTAATTTTAAAAATGGGCTACAGACCTAAACAGAGATCTCTCAACAGATGAATATAAAATAGCTGAAATACACTTAAGTGTGGAGGCCCAAAGAGGCCAAAGTTCAGAGTTTGGAACTTGTTTCTAGTTCATTCAAGGTTATTGTGCTTCTAACAAAGGTCCCACCTAGTTGTAAATCAGAGTTCTGCTCTTTCAAGGCTATTGTCAATAGGTGTGGCTAGTTGCCAGACCTCAGGCTCCTGAAATAGGGAAGTAGTTGGTTCCTACCTAAAACAAAAATCTAAAGATCCAACTAAGAAAAAAAAAAAAGAAAAGAAAAAAAAGAATCCAACTAAGTTCTAGTTCCCTTTATGGAAATAACTTGGGATTCCACCCAGGGAGTGGTTTGCTTACAGAGTGTTTGGTGTTTGGTCTAGGGCGTGAGTCAAGGGCATGAGTGTTGACCGTATCCTGTGACTTTCAATTTGTATGTTAATGCAATCTTTTTGTTTTACTCCTACCTTTTGAGGTCAGGGTATATTAAGCTGTTAGAAAATAAAAAACAGGCAAACTTTCAATACTCACTGAAAAATTCTCTCCCAATACTATCCTATATGTTTCTGCATTTTATTATTTTCGTTTGTGTCTTCATATTCTTTACTATATTTCTAAATTCCCATGCCTCCACTCAGGAGAAAGGTTATTTTTGTTGAGGCTGACCCCCAACACTTAAGGAAATGCTCAACATCCTTAGTCATCAGAGAAGTGCAAATCAAAACAACTCTGAGATTCCATCTTACACCTGTAAGAATGGCCAAGATCAAAAACACTGATGACAACTTATGCTGGAGAGGCTGTGGGGTAAAGGGAACACTTTCTGCATTGCTGGTGGGAATGCAAGCTGGTACAACCCCTTTGGATGTCAGTGTGGCAATTTCTCAGAAAATTAGGAAACAACCTAACTCAAGACCCAGCAATACCATTTTTGGGTATATATCCAAAAGATGCTCGGTCGTGCCACAAGGACATGTGCTCAACTATGTTCCTAGCAGCTTTGTTTGTCATAGCCAGAACCTGGAAACAACCTAAATGTCCTTCAATGAAAGAATGGATAAGGAAGACATGGTACAGTTACACAATGGAGTACTACACAGTGGAAAAAAATAATGACATCTTGAAATTTGCATGCAAATGTATGGAACTCAAAAAAACCCTCCTGAGTGAGTTAACACAAACACAGAAATATGGGCATGGTGTGTACTCACTCATAAGTGGATACTAGCTGCAAAGCAAAGGCTAACGAGCCTATAGTTCATGACCCCAAAAAGCTAAGTAACAAGGTGAAGCCTATGAGAAACATATATAGATCCCCCTGGGAAGGGGAAATAGACAAGATCTCCTGAGAAAATTGGGAACATAAGGGAGGGGGGAGAAGGGAGGGCAGAAGAGGAGGAGGGAAGAAGGGGAGAGGGAGGAGATTTTGAGGGAATTGAATAGTCAAGATGGGGGAAGGATAGAGACGAAAAGCGAGAAAAGAGATATCTTGATTGAGGGAGCCATTATGCGGCTAACAAGAAACCTAACACTAGAGAAATTCTCAGGAACCCACTAGGATGACCCCAGCTAAGACCCTAAGCAATAGTGGAGAGGGGGCCCAAACTGATCTTGCCCTGTAGTCAGATTGATGACTATCTTAAATATCACTGTAGAACCTTCATCCAGCATCTGATGGAAGCAGAGGCAGAGACCTGCATCAGAGCACTGGGATGAGCTCCCAAGTCCTGTCAAAGAGTGGAAGGAGTGAGAATATGAGCAAAGAGGTCAAGACCACGATGAGGAGAGACACCCACTGAAGCAGCCTACCTGAGCTAACGGGAGCTCACCAACTCTGGCTGGACAGGAAAGGAACCAGCATAGGCCCTCAGAATGTGGGTGACAGGTGTATGACTGGGACAGACTTCAGGGCCACTGGCAGTGGGACTAGGATTTATCCTAGTACTGGCTTTTTGAAATCCATTCTCTGTGGAGAGATGTGGGCCGATATTAAATAAGCCACATATTTCTACATTGTATGACAGCCAGGCTCTCAAGCCATAGGTCGGACCTGAGGTGGTCGCCTAGCACTTACAGACTGCTACCCCGGAAATAGAATGCTAATGAACTTCCCCCTCAGTTTACCTTTGGATATGAAAGCTGATATAAAAGCTGTTTTGAGAATAAACATGGGTGATCTCTAGGATTTGAATGAACCCTGAGACTCCCTTCTGATATTGCTGTGTGAACTGTGTCTCAATTATTCCCATGCCTCCACGCCAGCCCAGAGAGATAATTTATGTTGGAGTTGGACCCCAACAGAGGGATATCTTGCTTAGGCTAGATATAGGAGGGAGGGCCTTGGTCCTTCCTCAAAGCCATGAGCCTTATCCTCTCTGAGGAGTAAATGGGGGGAGAAGGAGGAAGGTAGAGGAAATGGGAGGAGAGGAGGGAGTGGGAACTGGGATTGGTATGTAAAATGATAAAAGATAGTTTTATAAATAAAATAAAAAGAGAAAACATCATATTGAGTGAGGTAACCCAGACCCAGAAAGACAAATATAGGTACTGATGCATAGGTGGCTTTTAGACATAAAACAAAGAAAAACCAGCCTACAATTCACAATCCCAGAGAACCTAGACAACAATGAAGACCCTAAGAGAGACATATATGGATCTAATCTACATGGGAATTAGAAAAAGACAAGATCTTCTGAGTAAATTGGGAGCATAGGGACCATGGGAGAGGGTATAAGGGGAGGGGAGAGGAAGGCAGGGGAGTAGAGAAAAATATATAGCTCAATAAAAACAATGAAAAAAATAAAATTGGATTCTTAGGCATTGAGCATTTAAAAAAAAAGCACCCAGAATATGACTAAAGCAAAGGAAAAAAAAAAGGTCATTTTCCAGACCAGTAAACAATCTTAAAATAATAAATCACAGATATGCTATGGCATAAATATGGACATAGTAGAAATATTTGCATGTATTTATCCAAAAACAGTCAGAAGAGCCTTCATGGAGATGATAATAGGGTATTTAAATATTAAAAATATATTTGTCAAGAGGTGCATTCTAGGTAGGAGACGCACAGAGGCCTGACGAGTATTACTCAAGATATGAATGATGGACCACGCTGAGAGCAGTGAAAGGCCGCATGTAGGTGGATGACAGAAGAGGAGAGCCAGAGGTACCCACAGATAAAGTACGTGCTAACTGTGCTGAGCTCCTGTGCTGCGTCAAGCTTTGTGGCTTCTGTTCTAGAATCCACTACACTCCAGCTGGCTTTGAGCACATGAGGCTTTGTCACAGAGCAAGCCACAAAGAATCACAGCAAGCACACCTGCAGGGCTTATCAGTTCCACTGAAAGATTTTGGAAGGATTATTTTTGTCCAGAAGAAAGAAAACAAAACCAAAACAAAACCCTACATGTAATAATTGCACGAACCGTGTAATTCACATAAATTTTGAAGGTAAAACGGAGATTGTCAGGGGGTCTGAGTTTGCGGTCTATGTGGGGTTTGCCCATTACAGGTATTTTAGTGGAAATGGTTGGAGAACACTGAGAAAGCAAGAGCCTCTGCTAGCATTCTGTTACAGAACCAACACCAAGACCCTATGCTCATAAAAACGGGTTTGTGCTTATATTTCTGAGCTCTCAGTCAACAGTCAGTTGGCCCTGTTGCTCTTCGTCCTGGGGCAGCACAGTATATCATGGCAGGGGCGCAGAGTGAAGGAAAACAACTCACCTCCTGGCCTGGAAGCAAAGCACAGGACAAAGTGGCACTGGGAACCTGCAATCCCTCTCCAGGGCATGTGCCCAGACCACCCGGGCCACAGCTCTCAGCGACTCCACCTTCCCACATTGCCATGGGCTGATAAGCTTCAACACGTGGACCTCTAGGGAGCAGATATCTCAATCAGAGCAGAAGTTTGAAAAGCTTTTCAAGTAGGAAAACAATTGAGCTTAGTGTCACTTGAGCAGGTATGTCAACCAAAAATGTGAGAAAGAAAAAAAAAAAACCCTTCAGCAGGACTGTAATCCTCAAGGGAAGACGATAAATGGAAAGGAAACCTGCACATAAGAGATTACAGTGTTCTTTCCACTGAAAGAAGCAGCTCGGAGACAGGCAGTGGTGACGCAAGCCTTTAATCCCAGCACTCGGGAGGCAGAGGCTGGCGGATCTCTGTGAGTTCGAGGCCAGCCTGGTCTACAAGAGCTAGTTCCAGGACAGGCTCCAAAGCTACAGAGAAACCCTGTCTCGAAAAACCAAAAAAAAAAAAAAAAAGCATCTCGGAGGGCGGGAATGGAGTGAAACTTTCCATCTAGAGGGAGTTGGAACTTGTTGAACCCCAATAGCCCAGTTTTGAGCAGAGCATGGAAGGTATTTATAGCAATTAAGGGAAGGATGTGTAATGAGCAATGAGATATAGACCTGAAATACTGAAGAGATCTCTCTTAGTTAGGGTTTCTATTGCTGCAACAAAACACCATGACCAAAAGGCAAGTTGGAGAGGAAAGGGTTTATTTGGCTTAGACTTCAGCATTGCTGTTTATCACTGAAGGAAGTCAGGACAGGAACTCAAACAGGGCAGGGTCCTGGAGGCGGGAGCTGATGCAGAGGCCATGGAGGGATGCTGCGTACTGGCTTGCTTCCCCTGGCTTGCTCAGTTCACCTTCTTATAGAGCCCAGGACCAGCAGCCCAGGGATGGCACCCTAACTGAGAAAATGCCCTGCAGTTGGATCTCATGGAAGCATTTCCTCAACTGAGGCTCCTCCCTCAAGGGGGCTGGTGGCTTGGTGGTCAAAAGCACTTACTGCTCTTGTCAAGGACTAGTTTTGTCTACCAGTCCTGAGGCAGCCGCTAACAGCCATCTTTAAATCCAGTTCCACAGTACTGTACCCCGTCTCTGTCCTCCATGGCTCCACATGCACACAAGGCATATACATACATGCGGGCAAAATTTTCATACACATGAAATAAAAATTAGTTCTTCTTTTAGGGAAGGAAGCTTATGAATAAAAAATTAGACAATGCTGGGTTTAACCTCTAACACTTGAGACCCTGAGAAAAAAGGATCATGCGTTTAAGACCGTTCTGGTCTACAGAGTGAGTTCTGAACCCACTGTGGCTACCTAACAAGATGTTATCTTAAAACACAAAGCAGAAGAAAAACATACAAAAGTGAAAACAGATCTAGTATTGGCTGTATATACTTGAGGTTTCACTGTGGTTACAATTCCAACAAGCTTATAAAATATATGAGTCTATATATAAATATAACAAATATATGGAGGGGGGAATGTACCAAAATAACATTGGTAGCTTTGTACTATTTTATCTTCTTTTAGTAATATACATCCTGTGTTCATTTTCTTCATACACCCTGCGTTTGGCTGAGTGACCAATCAAGCTGCATAGCCAACAATAACTTTGAACTCTTGATACTCCTGCCTCTGCTTGCCAAATTCTAGGATTTCATGCCTGGATTAAAATGCATCCTTTTTTTTTTTTTTAAAAAAAAAGTGCCTATATTGAAACAAACCCCAGAGATAAGCCATTTAAGATCCTGTTACCACAAGAAGTTTTAAGTTAAGATACCTAACCATATCACTCTAACAATTAGCAAACTATATATATCCACTTATCTGATAACAAGTAGTCAGCCCTGAAATTTTATATATGTGTGCATATATGTACATATATACATATACACACACAAGTAATATTAAATTGACTAAGCAGGGTGTATTCATAAATTTGTGTATGTGTGTATCAGCAATTAAAGAAAATACTATGAATGTGAGCAGGAGAAAGGAGAAGGGGGAAACAGAGAGGTTGGAGGGAAGAAAAGAAAGGGGGAAATGGTATTATATTTTAACTTCAAAACTGAAAAAAAAACCCCTCTATATCACCATAGGACTCATCCTATAAATATTGATCAAGCACTTGTGATGGTTATCTTTATTATCAACTTGGCTGGATTGAATAACCTAAGAGACCCACCTCTGGATATGTCTAAGTGTGTTTCTGGAAATGTCACCCTAAGTGTGAAACTTGTGAATGACATGACCTGTGATCCTAGACCGATAAAATGGGGGAAAGAAAGGAAACCAGGTGAACACCTCCTTTCCCTTCTATCTGCTTGCTGACCCATCCCAACATAAGCACACTCCTGCCGCTATAGGCTCAATCCTGGTGGGCTGTGTCCTTAAACCACACACTAAAGTAAAGTTGCTTCTGTGGGGCATTTTGTCACAGCCACAAGAACAGTAGCTACCGCAGCAACTAGCAGGCAGGTACTCTGCTGGGAACCTGCTCTGCAATGCTGCTTCAGCATTCAGCTCAAGAACACCGTTCCCAACCTTAAGTCTTCAAGTACATCTTTCCACCTGTGTGCAAAGGACACATAAAAATACCTTTCCTTCCAATCTAACATGAACCTATGGATGCTTCTTTTATTGTATTAAATAGCAAGCACAGTTATATCTGCTAACACAGAGGGGGTAGAATCCAATTTGAAGAGTATGAACAAATAGGCAAATTGTGTATTGCCCCTTTTGACTAAATGTGGAATTCTCTTAGAGACTGATTCTATTGTATTCACATGTGAGAAACAATAACAAGAGATTAGGAACATCTCAAATGCCTGTCATTTTACTCATTAGGTAAAATTAGGCTTTTCATAGTATGTTTCATAGCATAAATGGATAATCATGGTTGTCAACTAGACTGTATCTGGAATAACCAAAACCCAGTCATCTGAGCACACCTGTGAGGGACTTTTCTTGGTGTAATGATTCAGCCACACATGGATGACACTTCCGGCTTCCAGGGCCAAGCGTGTGCGGACAAGCCCTCAGACAGAAGTGCCTAATGGCCCCAGGAATCTTAAAGAACCCTGTGTGACCCACGTGCAACATGGTTGCATCATCTACATATGACCAGCTGTATGAGCTCTCGCACGCACGCGTATGACGTAACCACGCCATCCCCCTGTGCACATGTGCTAGGCAGCCCTTAAAAGCTGGAGCTGCCATCTTCAGCTCTTGCTCTCTCTCTCTCTCCTCTCTCTCTCTCTCTCTCTGCACACCGACCTCCACCAGGCCTGTACACCCTCCCCCAATAAACTCCTAAGTGGGTTTGTTGCATGTTCCATGTTTCCTTCTCACTTGCGCCAGGTAATTTCATTTGGTTGGATTACTTAAGGTAGAAGGTCCACCCTAAATCTGGGCCACACTTTCTGGTGGCAACCCACATAAAAGGACATGAAAAAAGAAAGGTTTTAGCTTTTGTTTGCTTGCCCTTCCTCTCACTGGCAAATGAATCTGTTCTGTTCCTGAGTCACCCTTTTGCTGGTGTTAGAACCTCCAGGATTCCAGCATAGACTGAAGCTGTCAGCTCTCTAGGACCTCTCTGGGACTACTGCCCCAGACTGGGGCTGCTTCAACATCTAGGATACTATACCTTTCCATCAGTAGACAGCTATTAAACTACATATATAAACATGAATACACTCACATGTATGCATATATACACGCTCATGTACACACACACATGCAAACAAAGCAAGACAAAATGAGTAACATATAAAGAATACTGTTATTTTGATTGGCAGCCGTAGTGGGCCCTTCCCAACTAGCAGGAGGTTCTAGTTTCTGTGCCCTTAAACGCCAAGGAATAAGCACTGTAGTTTAGGTATGGTTTGCATCTGTCACTCAAAGCTTCCTGTGTTGGAAGCTCTGTTGGTTGACAACACCACATAGGATTACCATTTGTCAGGGATCAGCCTCAGCAAAATACCTCTCGTCAGGGTAGAGGCGTGGGAGTTAGAAACAGTAAAGAATATGAAGACGCAAATGAAAATAATAAAACAGAGAAACATATAGGATAGTATTGAGAGGGAATTCCAGTGAGTACTGAAAATTCGCCCGCATTTAATTTCCAACTGCTAAAAATACCCCTGACCCCAAAAGGTAGGAGTAAGACAAAAGACTGCATTAACATGATACAAGGAAATGAACATACCAATTCATAGTTAAACATTATTCTGTTACTAGAGCAAAACAAGTCTCACTCACACACTAGACCAAAACATTCTATAGGCAAACCACTCCCTGAGTGGAATCCCAAGTTGTCCCCATAAAGGGAACTGGAACTTAGTTGGATCCTTAGACTTTTGTTTGAGGTAAGAACAAATTTACTTCTCTATTCCTGGAGTACAAGGTCTGGCTATTAACCACACCTGTTGACAATAACCTTGCGAAAGCAGAACTCTCTGAGCAACAACTAGGCGGGACCTTTGTTTGAGGTAGCACAATAACCTCCTACTCTCTGACCTTTGCCCAACATGGAAATAGGCTCACATTTCCAGGCCTCCACAAAGCTTCTACTTCAAAGTGATAATACTGAGGTGATGGAACATTAAAGATGTGAGATGCAGTGAAAAATTATGTGGTCAGTGGAACAACTGTCCTTAGGATAAAATAAAGTAACCAGCTCTCCTGGAACCCATGGCTGGTCTCTCAGGAGAGTTCTTATAAAAAGCAAGCCTGAGTCCTCCTGGACTCCAGCTTCTTCCTCAGTATACCATGACATCATCGTGTGACCTAGCCCAAAGGGTTTCCCACAAGAGACCGAATCAATGCGACAGGCCCCTCTTGGCCTTTGTACTGCCAAAGGGGTGAGCTTAATAAAGAGCTCTCCTTCCTAGAAGGAGGAGGAAGAAGAAAGTTATGGGTGGGGAAAAGACATTTTCACTTATTTTTATAAAAAAGCTTACCTTTTTAAAAATAAGCCCATAGCCTATCCATGAAATAACACAAAAAGAAAAGAGAGTAAATTTTTGGTTTCTAGGGGCAAACAGTGGGTGCCTAGACGGATGAAGAGAGTATTTTGTGTGACCACAAATACCCCATGACCATTCAAAAGGCTTCTCAGTTAGTAAAATCTACACTTTGTTGAGAAAACTAAAAATAATTCAATGTGCTACCACTAATTAAAACACTCCTTCCTCCTCTCACCTTGGCTTTTTAATCAGCTGAATTAATTTGCATTAGGAGAGGGGCTAGGGCTAAAAGAGGTGCTTGATAGGCCTTGGAAGAAATCATTGTACCCTCCTCTTTATCATTCTTCATTGCCCTCACCCACCAACCTTAACAAATTCAGGAGAACTATCTAACAAACACCACATCGCTCCTTCCCTCTTGGGCCTCCTGCATTATATTTCCTAGTAGTTCTCCAGAGTGTTGACTATGAAAGAGAGTTCAAAAGGTTTATACTGATTAAAATGCTTTGCAAAATTTATTGCTTCCCCACATATGTAAATGAAACAAGTATAGTAACATGATATTGTGTGTTTCATAAAATAGAATATTCATCAAATTATACAGATATCTTTTCTCATTTAAAAATGATTTTTTTTCAGGTAGAGTCCTACTGTGTAGCCTTGGTTATACTCAAACTAGAGACTCCCTTGCCTCAGTGTAATGGTCTGCTCTGTCCCTTTAAGAGACAAGCCACGCCCACTCCCTCCCCTGATCTTCAGCTTCCAGCCTAAGTCCCTTCCTTTTCTGTATCCTTCTCGAAGAGGCAGCTTCTGTCTCTCCCTTCTCCCCTCTTCTTCCCCTCCCTCCCCCCCCCGTTTCCCCCCCCTCTCTCTGTGCCTCTCTGCTTTCCTCCCCTTCTCCCCTTTCCCCTTCATAACCCACTAAATAAATATCCAACCTCACTCTGCATGTTGTGCTTATCCATGTCTCTGTCTCTCACCACGTGGGTGCTGGGAACTGAAGAGATGGCTTAACGGTTAAGAACACTGGCTGCACTTCCAGAGGACCCATTTTATTTATTAATAGTCTGGAGTATCTCTATTTTATTTGCGCATATTTTTAAGGTTTGTCTGTATACTAGGAAACAACAATTCAGGCTCCCTGTGAAAGCTCTTGCCTGAAAGCTCTTGCCTTTCGTGGTAACCTTAAATTACAACTGACCTTAAAAATGCAAATAGAAATTGGATGTACTAGACTAAGAGGGACCTTGCTGCAGGGCAGGTTGACTCATTCAACAAACATTTATTGAAGCCCCTGCTGGGAGAAAAGCATGGTGCCAGGAAGACAGGAATAATATTCCATTTTCCTACGTAGGACATAGTAGGACATAGTAGTGCAGTGTGAGAGACTGGCATGTAACCACAAGCAGTGGCTTGAAGCTTACTGAACACCAGTAAATAAAGGCAGTAGCATCTCGGAGGACGGGTGCTGCAGCAGGAAACCTGCAGGCAAGGAGCTTTTGTTTGCAAGAACAAGCAGTTTTGAGATAATGGAAGGAAATGAGAAGAATGTGCAGCGATTTTCCAAGCCCCCCCCCCACCTGTGCACAGCCAGAATGGTAGGCTGTGTCAATCAGAAAACCTACATGAACAAACTGTCCTCCAAAATCCACAGTTACATTAGAATTCATGCTTGGGGTCTTTGAGATATGTATAACAATCATACAGATAATTGTACCAGGCAAAGTAGATTCCATTCCCTAAAAATGCTGTGTGCCCTACTTGTTCGTTCCTCCAATCTAGCCCCTCAGACCACTGACCCATATGTGGTCTCTATCATGTTGTCTTTTCCAAAACATCTTTTACAATCATCCCTCCAGGATGTTCCAGAAATCCAGAAGATACCAAAACTCACAGATGCTCAAATCTTTGATACAGCACACAACATGTGGAGTTAGCCTATGCAATCTTTCCATGGCTCTTTTTCTTTTTTTCTTTTTGTGACAGAGTTTCACTTTATAGCCCAGGCTAGCCTTGGAGACCCTCTTGCCTTAGCCTCTTGAGTGCTGGGATCACAGGTATCTGCCCCGAGTTGTCTTCTAGTTACTTTAAAAGGATCTCTAGATTAGTTATAAGACTACATAAATGTTATGCTGTGTTGACTGGGGAATAATAAGAAAAAAGCTCATACATGTTCAATATCAGCACTTTTTTTTAAAAAACAGATTGGTCCACAGTTAATCAAATTTAAAGATGTAGAACCCACAGCTAATGAGATATGGCAATAGTCAGAGTCCCATGAGAGTCCCATGCAATACAGCCTTTCTGGATTTCCTAAGGTTTCTTTTTAATTATATATATGAGTGCTTTTTTTGTATGTCTTTATGGGCACCATGTGCATGCCTGGTACCTGCAGAAGCCAGAAGAGGGTGCTGGGTCCCCTGGAACTGGAGTTGCAGACAGTTGTGAGCTGTCGTGTGGGTGCTGGCAGCCAAACATGGTCTCTGCAAGAGCAGTCAGTGCTCTTAACTACTGAGCCACCTCTCCAGCCCCAACTGTATTTTTTTAGAATACGTATTAAGGTTCCCACGTGTCTTTGTCCTGTTTGACAGTTCGTTCCATTTCACATGCTAAGTTATATTCTGTTTTCTAAATGTGCCACAGTAGATCTGAAAGAGCTCCAGATCCGGGAGACTCTCACTCAAGTCTCGGGATAACACGACGCCCCAGGAACTCATGAGAGACCATCCTTGCTACAATCACACGAGGTTTATTGACAGGTACCAGTGCTGGGGCCGAGACTCATATCCCAGGCAGGGGAGGAGTTCGACCTCGAGTAGCTGGGAGAAGGGGTATTTAAAGGAAGAAACCACAACCCAGTAATCCAAAGGGGGTAGGGAGGGCGTCATTGGAAAATTCCGAAAATACCAGTGATTATCACTGGTATTATTCTCAAGATTATAATCTAACTTTATCTTCAGCTAGTTCCTGAAACAAAGTCACTGAACTGGTTAACCTAGATTTCTGATTCTTCTCTCCCTGCTTAGATTTTTGGCTCTATTTTTCTGCTAGGGGGGGTCTGGATTTATCCAGGTCTTTCAGATCCTTTAATCTGCTAAAGACAACAACTCTCAACAACTCTTCACTCCCAAAGGCTCTAAACCTTTTATTGCCTTTCTCCAGGCCTAATTAAGAATGAGGGCACATTCCTGGGGTCAGTTCCCAAATGCTCACATTTGTCTCCATTCCTTCTCTTTCATTTCACAGGAGTATGTCAGAACACCTGACAGACTCTCAAGATAACGGGTCGAGTGAATTTTCTTATTCTATCAACATACCTGAGACCAAAAAGCGCACCTTGAAGGGGTAGGGATGGTTAGTTTTGGCTCATGACCTGAGATAGCGCAGCATGGTAGGAAGGCATGGCCACAGGAACACGAGGCAGCGGGTCACATTGTATCTGGAGTCAGGACGCACAGAGACAAATGCTGTGTTCATCTTTCTTTCTCTTATTCAGTCTGTGGTTCCAGTCCATGGGATGGTGGCCAACCACATCAGGGTAGCTCACCTTTCCTCAGTTAAACCTTCCTGTGAGTCTGTCAAGATGCCCAGAAAAATTTTTCCATGGTGATTCTGAAATCCTTCCAGATTGACAATAAAAAGCAACCATTACTGACCAAACCAATTGTTTTTTTTTTTTTTCGTTTTGGTTTGGTTTGGTTTGGCTTGGGTTTTGGAGAAAGGGTTTCTCTGTGGCTTTGGAGCCTGTCCTGGAACTAGCTCTTGTAGACCAGGCTGGCCTTGAACTCACAGAGATCCACCTGCCTCTGCCTCCCAAGTGCTGGGATTAAAGGTGTGTGCCACCACTACCTGGCCCAAACCAATTGTTTTAAATAATCTTATAACATAAGTAACTACTGTAATGGTCTGTCCTGTCCCTTTAAGAGATAAGCCCTGCCCACTCCCTCCCCTGTCCACCACCTAGGCAGGCAGATCTTCCTTCTGCTTTTGGCCTTA
>PVIU01013579.1:0-37711 GCA_004026605.1 Ondatra zibethicus | reverse complement strand
TTAGAGGTACAGCTGTGATGAGCCCAGTCCCATGACTCAGCCTTGCTCTTGCCCTCCCTTCTCCATCTTCCCACCTAAGTCCAAGCTCCACCTGATTTTATCATTCAGTGGGGCCACAGAAGCAGCAATGCTCCCCTACTTTGTCATTCACATATGTGTCGTGTGTGTGTGTGTGTGTTTGCACACACACTCCAGCCATGGAGTCTCTTTTCTAACATTGCAGTTTCCCTGTGAATCCTAATTCCACTCCCAACATCTATCCCTCCCCATCCTCCTTAGCCCTCAGTCTGCATTGCAGTTATAACCTGCACTGTCTTGTCCTTCCATTTCTTCATATGTATATGTCTTGACTTCCATCTGGATTTATGAGGTCCTTGTAGGGTTTCCTATCTCAGTACTCAGGCTAAAGAGGTGATATGAAGGTTAAATGGTACAAAGCTGAAAATGTTCTAAGTTGTCTGCAGGGTTATTTGACAAGACCAAAATCTTTTTGCTCTGCACAGCAGAGTTATCTGTTCACTTATTCTGCTGCTGTCCCGGATGTGAAGCTGGAGAATCAAATTGTGTCTCTCATCAGAAACAAAAGATCAGTACCCACAAACTAAAGGAAAACTGAAAGCTTTAAGGTTCTCGCGTTCCTAAAACATTCAGAGCAATGCATCACTGACTTGCTCCTTCCTCCTAAGAGAAATGTATTTGGCGGTGTCCTAGGCCCCTTTGTTGTGTTTTGCTTATTTCTTTGAGATGCTGTGTCCTGGTGCTTTAGCACTGCTATCTTCATCTTCCATGGTGCAGCCAATATTTCAGATCAGAATCTGTGTAATTGAGGCCAGATCTGGACAGAACTCTTCAAGTAATGTGTATCCAGCAGAGCCACATAAACTCTCAGAGAGACTTAGCATTTGATAAAATGTGTGAGCTGCCTCTTTACATTTTAGCGGAGCCTAAATAGTGTCTGCAGAAAGCTATAAATAATATTAGACCTGTTTTAGTGGACTTACTTCTACCTGAATTAATTTATTGCCACATTAGAGACCTAGCTAGCTGAATTCTGAATTTTATTTTGTAAAGGCAGGGTTAGTATAAGAGATGAGTAAGGCAAAAATTCAAGATAAACACCAGCAAAAATAATCTTAAACATAATATCCTACTTCACTGCTGAATCAATACTTAATCTGCAGTAAATAACATTGGCAGAATGCCAATCCATAAAATAAACCATAAAATGCTATGGAATACTCTAGCATCTAAAGTGCTTCTCAGGCAAACAGCAGAAGCCAAGACATCGTCCTTCTTAATAGTGTGCAGTTTAACTCGTGCATCAGAATAATGAAATAAAAAGCTTTTTCATTTTGTTCTATGCTCAATATTAATCAAACACTATGTTAAGCACAATCGTAAGATACTGTAAATATATACAATTTCAATGCAGGGACCCCCGTCACACAGGACCACAATTAGAACCACAGGGTAACCTAAGACCCACCAGGTAGGCTGCAGACTCAGACACCATCCTGCCTGACCCTTCTGAGTTGCCAGGATTATAGGCATACTCCACCATTCCTGCTCCGTAAGTCACTTTTAGTCATGGTGCTTTGTTACTGCAACAGAAATAACTAATACACAGGTCCAAATGCTTTGCTTATATAAAGCCAGCGTCACCTTTTCAACCCGTATCTGAAAGGTAGTGAAAGGAAGTGTCCCTTTTCCTATGTGTTAGTGAACATTGCATGACCTGTCTCCAAGGGTGCACATTGTCGTGTATGTGTGTATACATATATCTGTATGTGTGTACATATGTGCATATATAACCTAACTGTAATGCACCAGCAGTGCTACCAGGTTTACAGTTTCCTACAGCCAAACACAGCCACCTATAGATCAAGGTTATGTTCAATACTCTGTCACGCCCCATGATATTTGGGTCTACACTATACCGTCTGCACCACTATGAGACAGTACACAAAGTACAGAGCCTACCCAGAAAAGGTTGGTGCTGGCTGGATATAGAAGAGACAAGCAGCTTCAGGTCAACAGGAGTGTTTTGCTGTGGCTATCCACCCAAGGGGACAAAGCAAGGTACATAAACACCTCTGACTTCACCTGTGTCCATTTGCTTTCAACTCAGAACGGAACAGAAGCACTGACCTTGTTAAAGTATCAGAGTTACCCTTCTAGCTGTTTGTTCTTAAATAAAAGCCATTTTGCTTTGCTTTGCTTTGTTTTGCTTTCTTTATACAGGATGAAAAGACACCAATTCCCACTCTTTGTGTGTTGAAAACAATTAGTGTCTGACCTCTGTGAAATTTAGAAGTGGCTTAAAAAGAGTTCCTTAATTATCATCTCCTCTGGTAGTTTGAACAACGGGAGTGATTTATCCTCAGTAATTTAGAGTATTTAGTTATTTAGAAGAGGTTTTGATTTTCTAATGAAATGTCAATAGAGCTTTACTCGTTTTCCTAAATATGAGGAGGGGTGTTATATATTGCTTATAAAAAATACACTCAATAGGTCATATTTCACCTTTATAAGCCTCCAAAATAAAGTTTAAAGATAAGGCCTTGGTGACTGATTCCCCAGGTTATATTTGATAGAGGTGGAAATGAAGAAAAGGAAGGGAGAAGATACAAGATATGCTGATGACCATATGAAATGACCACACTGTTATCTAATCACAACAATGACATCAATAAAAACAATGAAGATATAATAAAGGAAAATGATAAAACATGAATATGAACCATAACAAACGGAATGACATACATTGCCTTTGAATTGGGTGACTCAAAGTGTATCAAGGTCCTCCCCAAATCAGTACAAATTGAATGTAATTCCAATGAGACCCAAGATTTGAGAGTCCATTATTTAATATGTGTGTGTGTGTGCATGTGTGCACGTGCGCGCACACACACACATGTAGTCAGGTGAACACGTGGAGGTCCAAGGACAACTTGAATCAGTTTTCTTCATCTACCACATAGGGTAGCAAGAAAGTTCTGCCCTCTGAGGCATCTTGGGAAGTATCTTGCCCCAGGAGACTCTTTTTTTAATAATATTTATTTATTTATTATGTATATAATATTCTGTCTGTGTGTATGCCTGCAGGCCAGAAGAGGACACCAGACCCCATTACAGATGGTTGTGAGCCACCATGTGGTTGCTGGGAATTGAACTCAGGACCTTTGGAAGAGCAGGCAATGCTCTTAACCTCTGAGCCATCTCTCCAGCCCGCCCCAGGAGACTCTTAATGAAGTTTTTGTTTTATATTTTGCTTTTAGTAATTGAGTAAACTAATCATAAATTTCTATGGAAAAGTAAGTGGGACTATGAAAAAGATCCCCCATAGCTGAAGACATACTGAGATTCCTCAGCTGTTAGAATAACAACATAGAAAACATGGCATAAAGCACAGAGAGTCCAAGAGTACATGCATACCTGAAAAGACTTACAGTGTGCCTCACTGGGACAACCATAGTGGGCAATGCTCACACAATTGGGTAGTTATGCAGAAGACCTGAAGTTATAACAAAATACATCCTAAGATAAATCCAGAAGTATTAGTTGGAAGAATTTAAGTAGCAAATTTAAGAAGAAAGTTTAGAAAGTACATGTAATCTTTACTAATGAAAAACTTTCTCATCCAAGACCAGTAGCCCAAAATCCATTTAAGAAGAAGGGACATAGTAATGATATAAAATTTTAAATTTCTAAAGTGAAGACAGTGACTAAGAACAGTTGAGTAGGAAAACTGTGGCCGGGTAAAATGCAGTACGGATGACAGTCTTACGAAACACTTCGGACGTGTGAGGAGAAGGATAAAGCCAAGAGCTTAAGAGAGCTTGCTGCTCTTGTGCAGGCCCTGTGCTCAGTTCCCAGACCGCACACCACAAGGCTCACAAGTGCCTGCAGCTCCAGCTGCCGGTGAGCAACCCCTTCTAGCCTCCACCTGCATTCAACTGCACATACCCCTCCCGCATAAACATATTATCAAAATAAATCCTTTTTTAAATAGAAAAAAGAACAGCCCATGAAGCCCATGAATGAAGGACATGACTAAGCAATTCAGAAAGGGACTCCATCTAAAACAAACATGAATACAAGCATATTGGTGGTAAGGCCAGCAACACACTTGTGAATGATTTCTGATAAGGATTAAGGAGAAATGACACCCATATCTGTGTTAATATAAATAATGACAATTTTACTAAGTAGTCTGACAAAAAATGGAAATTAATAAAAAAAAATAAGCTAGGCAGTAGTGGCGTACACCTTTAAACCCAGTACTCAGGAATCCCAGTACTCAGGTAGGCAGATCACTGAGTTCGAGGCCAACCTGGTCTACAAAGCAAGTTCCAGGGCAGCCGGAGCTTCACAGAGAAACCCTGCCTCTAAAAACACAATAAATAAATAAATAGGTTAATTAATTAATTAATAACTTTGAATTGTGTGAATTTATCCTTTATGCTAGAGCCCCACTTCTGTGAATTAACCCCCACAAAATTGGTCTTACTCAGATATAAGAATTGTGTATTTTGATAATTATTTCAGGTTGTTTACATCAGACAACCCTTGATGTCCTACTCTATTGCAGCATTGTTCATCGTGGTAGGGAAAGAAAAGAGGAGAGAAATGAGTGTAATTCTCAACAACTGGGAGCAAAAGAATAAATTATGTTATAATTACAGTAGAATAAATTCAAAAGAATGAATGCAAGCTGCCATATAAGAAATTCAATAAAATATAACTGAAGAAAAAGCAAGAGTCAAAAAATCCCTATATAAAGACAATTATGGATTGTGAAAAATATCATCTATATGATAACACATAATTGTATCTAAATATATAAACATGGATAGATGCATGGGTGTATACAAAACATATATTTATACTTATGTGTGTATATGTGTATGTTGTTAAACCACATTTATGACTTCACTCTGCTACTAGCAGGCTATTTAAGGGTAAGCTGACAGTTTGTGATGTGTGTAAGTAAGTTTTGCTTTTGTGTGTGCTGGAGATCAAATGCTGGGTCATATACACAGGTAATTGTTCAACTACTGAGGTATATTACTGCCACCCCACTAAATTTTTTTTGCAATTTTTATAAATTCAATAGAATTCTGATTCCACATATGAGACATTTTTTTTAAAAATGGAATTGAAAAGAAAAACATACATTGAGAATGAAACTATAAATCAGGCATAGTAGCACATATCTAAAACATTAGAAGCTGGGAGGGCAAGTTGCAGTATTCAGAATGAACCAGGGCTGTACAGTGAGTTCCAGGATATCTTGAGTTAAGATTGTCTTTAAAAAAATTTTTTTAAAGAAAACTTTTAAGGACAGTGTCACGTGATCATCTCAATAGTCTTTCACAAAGCCCAGTGCCCCTTCATAATAAAAGCTGTGAAGTGACTAGAAAGAGAAGAAAGAGCTCCACAGAGTGAAGGCTGCGCACCATAAACCACTGCTAATGGACCCTCCAGTCTCTGCCTCCCTCTTATTGAGACTGCAAGTTAGTAACATGGAACTGGGTATTTCTAACTTGTTTCTGAAGATCAAATTCAGCCCTTGCATTTGCAAGGCAAGTGTTCTACTGCAGGAGGCCCCACTCCCCACACCCCCAGTCTGTGCTGGAGGTCTTAGTGGGAGCAGTGAGACAAGAGAAGCAAAGAAGAGTGACGTAAAGAGAAAGAAAGACATCGCCCTGTCCTTATTTGGAGATCCTATGATTCTCTACATGAGATTCTAAAGACGCCACCAGAAAATTCTTAGAAATGTTACTTTCAGGAGCCTGGCAGTGGCAGCACATGCCTTTAATCCCTGCACTTGGAAGGCAGAGGCAGGTGGATCTCTGTGAGTTTGAAGATGCTACTTTCAGAAAGGGGCAATATACAAAATTAACATTCAAAAACCAATAGCTAGATATCAGCAACTAACATGCTAAGAAACAAGGGAAGCAATCCACTCAAAATCACCTCATAAAAATAAAATGCCTTAGAATAAACCTAAGCAAATAGGTGAAAGACCTCCACAAAGAAAAGTTTAAAGCACCGAAAAAAGTAATTTCAGAAGACGCTGGTAGATTTACAAAAAAACAAACAAAACCTTCCATGTTCATAGGTCAAATGAAAGAAGACTCAAAAACACCAGAGAAAAGATAGCGTTTTCAACAAAGGAGCTAAGGCAGCTAGCGAATGAAACTAAACCCTAATTTCTGTACAGTAATCAACTCCACATGGATCAAAAGCTGTAGTAAGAGAAGCGGGCCACATTCCTAGCGCCCGGCTAGCTTAACCCCCAAAATAACCACACAGAAATTGTATTAATTAAATTACTTCCTGGCCCATTATATCTAGCCTCTACTTGGCCAACTCTCACATATTGATCTAACCCATTTCTATTAATCTGTGTTCAACACAGGTTGTGGCTTACCGGGAAAGATCCTAACCAGCATCTGTCTCAGGCAGGAGATTCATGATGTCTCCCACACTGCCTTCTTACTTCCAGAATTCTGTTCTGTCTACTCTGCCTACTTAATTTCTGCCCTATCAAAAGACCAAGGTGGTTTCTTTATTCAACCAATGAAAGCAACACAAATACAGAAGGACCTCCTACACCAAAAAGCCTTTTAAAAAAAATCAGTAACAATTAAAGGCAAAAGTGTCTTACTTAAAGATCTAGATATAGATAGGGCTTTCTGAATAGGACCTTACTTACCCAGAAAATAGTGCCAGCAACTAACAAACAGGACCTCATAAAATTAAAAGGCCTCTGGACAAGGAAACATTAATTGGACAAAGAGCCTATAGGAATGGGATAAAATCTTGAACTATATGTCTGCTGGAGAATTAATATCTAGAACACACTAAGAACTCCAACAACTAAAGAATTCCAACAACCCAATCAACAAATGCAATGATGAAATGAACAGTCTACAAAGACAAAATACAAATAGCCAGTAAACCTACAAACTGCTCAGCCTCACTAGCCATCAGAGAAAACCAAACCAAACCCATCCTGGGCTGCTTCTTAGCTCAGGCGGAATGTCAGTCATTAAGGAAAACTATGATTGACAAAGAGACAGACAAAAGGGAACTCTTAGACATTGCTAATGGGGATGCAAACTAGTCCAGTCTCTGTAGAAATCAGTGTAGAAGTTTCAAAAAATAAAACAGAAATAGATCTCTTGGTGACCAGCCAGTCACAGCACTCCAGAGCATTTACCCAAAGGCCTCTAAGTCAATATATCACAGAGACACTCATACATCAGTATTTATTTCAGCACTATTCCCAACAGCTAAGCCATGGAACCAACCTAGGTATCCATCAACTGAGAACAAATAGAGAATCTGTGGTGTATGGATACACAATGGAATTGTTTCCAGTGAGGAGGATAAAATTATGTGTTTGCAGGGAAAATAAAGTGGATGCAACTGAAAACAATTCTAAGTCTCAGAAAACAAATAGCTTATGTTTTTTCCTCATCTGTGTTTCCTAGATTTCATATAGCCCAAAAAAATCACATATGCATAAACAAAGTGCAAAGTGAAATTAGGGCAACAAGGGACACAGATGGGAGGGAAGGGTATGGGAAGGGAGAGGAGGAAGGTATGGAAGAATACAACACATACCTGTATGAAATTTCTTGATTTAATTTTTTTTAAATATACTCATTATTTTTGTTTTTGTTTTGCCAACTTGACATAAACTAGAATTATTTGGGAAGACGCCTCAACTGAGAAAATGTACCCACCAGATTGGCCTATAGACCAGCCTGTAGAACGTTTTCTCAATTAATGATTGATGTAGAAGGGCCAGGATCACTGTGCGAGGTACCAACTCCCACTGCAGGCAGGCGATCCTGGTGTGTAGAAGAAAGTCACAGGAAGCAAGTCAGTAAACAGCATTGTTCTACCTCTCAGCTTCAGGTCTGCTCTGCCTTCCCTCTGGGATGGAGTCTGGCTTGACGGCTGGAAGCTGAAGCTACCCTTTTCCTCCCCAGTTGCTCTTGGTCCTGCTGTTTACCACCATTAGTAACTCTAACAAAGAAATTGTCCAATATAACCAATGACTCATACCACAGTAAACATGGCTTCTGCAGATACTGTTTATTAGAGGTCAATAGCTGTAAAATAAAACAGAATTTAATTACCATTTTCTCATTTTATGGCTTTCTCATTTTAAAATGTTTTCCTTCTTAAAAATCTTACATCATTACTTTTGTTTTCTAATATTTCTAGAGAGTGTACGTGTGTTTGTGTATGAGAGAGTGAGTTAGAGAGCAGAAGAGGGCACCGGAGATCACTTGGGGCTGGGGTTACATGTGGTTGTGAGCCATACCACCTGGGTGCTAGGTACTGAACTCAGTTCCTCTGTAAGAGCAGCAAGCACTGAGCCCTCTCTCCAGCCCCATTTTCTAATATCTTTATATTCATACAATTGATGTATTATACTGCTAAGCAATTAGCATTTTTATCAGCCTAGCAAGCTACTACCATTCTTCAGAACATTCTCCCTAGATACTTTAACCACTTTATTCATACAATTTCATGTTCTTTCTTTCTACTAAATATTCATTTTCTGTCTATGTACCTAATGAACTCTCCAATGGCTAGTCTTAGAGAAAGGAGTTTTTAATATTGAGACTATAGATTACAATACACATACCTTAACATAGAGCTTCTAGTTAGGAGATCAAAGAACTTTGTGTGTTTATATATCATAATTTATATCTTATTTATATCTTATTTCCATTAAGAAAAAGCAACCCCTGGACACTGCTATAGTACATAAGCTGGCCTTCCCGTATCTCACCCTCATTTTAAGAAGCTCTTTTGGCTTCTGATGTTCTTTGGTAGTGGTAGGGCACAGCAGGCGCTTTGGGAGGCATGTAAGATGGTCTAGGAAGCAGCCCTGATTACCACTGTAGGCTCAGTGTCAATACCACCTGCCTCACACTTTGTGCTGAACTTTAGTACTAGGTGTGCCTTGCTTTTGTGCCATTGTCGACTTATTTATTTACTACCTGAGACTATCCTCTAACTCAAATCTGTTCTTCTAGACTGCCTCTTCCAGGAGACAATGTCTCCCTCATAAATGCTCTCCTGAACATTCACACAAGACAATTACTTCTCCTTCCTACCTTCCAACCTAACTAAGCTATACTTTCAAAAATAATTTAAAGAGAATTTGGTAACGCTATTTTCTACCATCTATAATTTTCTCAGAAAATTTTCCTCTTGTCTTCCTAATATTTTTTTCTAAATGTCATCACTTGCCATCTTAATTATACACGCACTATATATGGCTTTTACTTGCTGAGCCTTTGTAGAAACATCAACAGGAACCACGTTGTTGCTAGGGAGCCACAGTGCTATTCATTGTTATTGTCTCCATAACTTACAAGAATACGTTTGTTTCCTAAGCCTAATGCATCCTGCAAACCATGTTTTTTAACCTATGCTGAATTTGTGACCCCATGATGTGTACCCACCTCTTTTGCATTGCTAAAGCCCTGAACACCTGTGATGACTCCCCTTCCAGGGGATGTATTGTAGTTATCTATCCCTTGAGCCTTGAGCCCTGCGTCCCAGGCTCTTCTGTCCAGGCGCTACTACGACTTACTTACCCCACAGGCAGCCTTGGGTCCCCCACTCTTCTGTCCAGGTGCTAACAGTCAGCAGCTGACCCTAAAAGGTCAACAGGGACCTGAAAAGCCAGTGAGGTGCCCGTCTGGCCAGTCTAAGTAAAGCCTGCTTAATCAGACAGTCATGGAAATGGATTTTTCTCAGGTCTAACACCATCTCTCTCTTAACCATCAAATATGTGTCCAAAGCAGGCTTTCATTTGGGCCATCAGCCACTTCCCAAATAAAGACATTGAGACTCAGTATGAGTCATGATGCTCGGCCTTAGCTTAGGCTTGTCCCACCAGCTATTATAACTTAATTTAACCTGTTTCTCTTCATCTACCTTTTGCCTTGAGACTTTTGACCTTTCTTTCATCCTGTATGTCCTACACCATGTCTGCCTGGCGGCTGCCTGGCTAGCCCCAACCAGGGCGAGGGTGGGTCTCCTCTTTCTCCCTTGCTCTCTTCTCTGGAGCCTAGATTCCTCCTCCTACTTATTCTCTCTGCCCATCAACCCTGCCAATCTCTCTACTGCCTAGTAATTGGCTATTCAGCTTTTTATTAGACCAATCAGGTGCCTTAGGTAGGCAAAGCAACACATCTTTACATCATTAAACAAATGAAGTCTAAACAAATGTAACACATCTTTACATAGTTAAAGTAATATTCCACAACAAAAGCCACTTTCTCCCACCCCTCACCATGCACATAATAAAATCTGCATCAACAAAACAGAGGTACTCAAGAATGCCCTCAAAACCATCTCCACACTCAGTGAGTCCATGCAGAAGGATGAAGGAAAAGGCCTAGAGCAGTTTCTCAACCCTCCTAATGCTGCGGCCCTTTAGCTCAGTTCCTCACATTGTGATAACCCACACCCATAAAATTATTTTTATTGTTATTTTATAACTGTAATTTTGATACTGTTATGAATTGTAATGTAAATATCTGTGTTTTTTCTGATGGTCTTATTCTGTGAAAGGGTTGTTCATTGCCCCCCAAAGGGTCATGACTCACAAGCTGAGAGCCACTGGGCTAGAGAAAGCACCCAGCTAACGGTAACCAGATCCTTATGGTTGATTCTTGTATCGTTATCTTTTACACTATTTTTACTGTTAAAGTAGACATTTTACTTTGGTGTATTTATGCAGTGAGGATACAATAGCGCTTGCTCTACTACTCTCTAATGAACTACTTTTCTCAGCATCCTTTACCAGGCAACCCATCCGCGTAGTGATCTCTGATGCTGCTCTCTATGCGTATAGCAAATTCCTACATATTCTGCCCCATTAGTCTGCTAGTCTATTCCTGATTCTGTATCATTTTATTTAATATACCTATACAGGATGTATTAATGCCTGTTGGGATAAGCCCCTCTCCTCTGCTTTTCTAAGGTTTTCCTGGATATGTATTCCTTCTCAAAAACTTCAGTGTCCTTCTGGATATGTTAATAAAATAAGCCAGATGCAGGGAAAAACCACTGCAGGTTCTCATTCACATGTGACACTAAAAATATTGGTCTCAAAGAAAATAATTACCAGAGGCTAGAATGGGTGGGGCAGTGAAGTTGGATATTGAGTACAACCACATATCAGACAGGAGAAAAAGGTTTATTGCTATATAGCACAGGAAAGTGAATATTGTTTACAGCAACTTGTTATGTATTTATAAAAAATTGGGAAATGGGAGTTTCTAGGTTCCAAACACAAAGAAATGATAAATGCTTGAAGTAAAAATGATAATTACCCTAATTCAATTACTGTACATTGTATACATGTATCAAATTATTATATTGTACCCTGTAAATATGTGCACTTATGTGTCAATTAAAATAAGGTGGTTATGATGGTTTGTGCCTGGTTGAGGGTGCAGGATTACCATGAGTTTGAGGCCACCCTGGGCTAGAGAGTGAAAGAGACCCAACCTTAAAAAAACAAATGAGTGAATGAATGAACAATATTTTTATTTACTTTTAAATTTTATGCTGTATGTATGGGTGTTTTGCTTGCATGCATGTCTGTGTACCATGTGTATGCCTGATGCCTTCAGAGGCCAGAAGATGGTCCCAGATCCCCTGAGATTAAAGTCACAGATGGTCATGAGCAGTGTGGGTGCAGGGAATTGAATTGAACATGAGTCCTCTTGAAGAATAGTAGTTAGTGCTCTTAACAACTGAGCCATCTCTCCAGACTCTAATTTATTTTAATTTGTTTGTAAGGTCATTGTGTAAATGCCTCTAGCCACCAAGCCATCTCACCGGCCACATTTGTTTCTTTCTTTCTTCTTCTTTTTTTTTTTTTTTTGGACCCATTGTTTTAATTTTTTTCAGGAGGAGATGGTTTTTCGAAACAGGGTTTCTCTGTGTTACAGTCCTGGCTATCCTGGAACTCTCTCTGTAGCCTCTTTAAATTTTTAATTCAAAACAATCTTTCCAAATTCCTGAACTTAAAAAAAATTATCATTTCATTAATAACTTTGTTTAGTGATGAACCAGGCAGTGATATTTGAAACTGAGAAAGTGGTGAAGATTGCATCTTAAACATTGATCCGATGTAAATATAGACATGGGTAAAATAGAAGTTAACAGTGAGGGAGATATTTCTGTTTTAGTTTGCCAACAAACTAAAATTAACTTACTTGTCAAGTTTTAAGTCCTATGAACTAAAAGCATTTTCAGCTCACTTTGTGAGAGTACTCCATTATTTATAAGCCAATTTGAATAACGCTGTTTTGGAAAAGCTTCATTATGTATTTATATCATATAACAATCTACCCAAAGGTAGTATACTAAAACATTTACTCAAACAGACCAAAATTATATAACCTTTAAGCTAAACCTTGTGTCCAAAGAGAAAGGAATAGGGCAGAACAAATTTCCTCAATTGGAAATGAGTGCTTAGGCCTGGTGTGAAGCCCCATGGTTCTTACTACTAGGCAGCATGAGGCAGGTGTGATCAAGGGTTTGGGCTTGCCTCAGAGAGTTCAAGGCTAGCCTGAGTAACTTAACAGGATGGGGAGAGAGAGAGAGAGAGAGAGAGAGAGAGAGAGAGAGAGAGAGAGAGAGAGAGAGAGAGAGCTCTCTAAGGGTGTGTGGTGCAACCCAGCAAAACACTCACCTACCAAGTGTGAGACCCTGGGCACTGAGTTCAATTCCCACACTGGAAAAGAGAGAGAAGAAGAGAGAGCGACTTGCAGCTGTTCTTTGTCATTTGTCTCAGCTGTAGTATTGTTTGATGGCGACATATCATGTAAGTTATAGCTCAATAAATTGTATTTTAAAAACCTAAAGTAATAAAAAATAAATATTTTTAAAATTAGAGTTTATATTCTTCAAATATCTGCTAGTGGAATATGTGTTGGAATTTTATAGGACAGAAAGAGTAAATAGGGAAGAATGGATCTTTATAATACTGTTGTTATACTCAACATGGTCTGGTTTTCTTGGTTGTAGACAGTTAAGATTTTCTTTATGACACTATCGTAAGGGGTTGTTTGATAATCTTCATAATAAATTGTTTTTTCTATAAAGTAGTCTCATAAAAATAATGAGGAAAATAAAATGACACTATTGTATTTTTAAAGTTGGTTTTAAAATCTAGCATTCCAGTCTCCTCTACTTGAACAATGTCATGAGCAATGGCACTAGGGCTGTGTTTTACAAAGGACCTAGTTGGGGAAAGTCATGGGAATTTTAGAACATGGTACTTATCTAGAGGAATTAGGTCACTGGGGATAGGGCTTTGAAGGTATCTTGTCTTTATCTAGCCTCTGTGCGAGCTTTGTGGGGTGTGTGTGTGTGTGTGTGTGTG
The DNA here is from genome assembly GCA_004026605.1 of Ondatra zibethicus. NCBI lineage: Eukaryota > Metazoa > Chordata > Mammalia > Rodentia > Cricetidae > Ondatra > Ondatra zibethicus. Next base: position 24,270 of record PVIU01013579.1, on the reverse strand, counting down.
TGTCCCTTCTTCCCTCTTCCTCCTCTCTCTCTCTCCCTCCTTTCCTTTATCTCATTTCTCTTTCACCACCCACCCCATGAATAAACTTCACTGCCACCTGCTCTTCCTGCTGTGATGTTTGCAGCAACTGCAGTGGGACATGGCTCTTCCAAAATTTGTGTGAACCTGGAATATCTCTATGTGTCCGGAATCGCTTTGAGTCGAGGTGAGGTGCTGCATATTAGAGTGAGCTCTAAGGCTCACTCAGGAAGGACACTCAGCACCACACAGAGACTTCCTCAGCGCTGTGGTGTAAGCCCTCAGCATCATGCCACGAACAGCTTAAGGGCGCTTGAGCAAAACATCACACCAGAAAAAGTATGTGGTAGAGGAGAATATTCATAGCAGACAAGAAGCAGAGGGAGGGAGAACAAGAGAGGCAGGAGCGAGGGTCAGCATATCCTAAAACTCCCATGACCTCCCAAATGATCAACAAATGAGCCTGAGGAAGACATTTTATATTCAAACCGTAATAAAGACCATGTAGAGGAGGAGGAGGCGTTAACTGAAGTGACACATCTATAAACCGATATAGCAGGAACCCAGAGAAGCTGGAATTGGCAAGGAAGGACTCTTCCTTAGGGCATGCAGGGGAAGGGCAGCTCTGCTGGTGTCCTGATTTTACACTGCTCGTCGTAAGATCTGTTGCTCGAATCCAACCAGTTTGCAGCATTGCAGCCTAGGAGGCGCGGGAGCTGCCACAGTACTTTAAGTCGGCGGCATCTGCAGTTTCTACTACAACTTCATTGCACAGACATGATATTGCTGGATCTTATTGTTTCTGTAGGAAAATGACTTTGTAATCAATGCTACCCTAAGACTTGTTTCTGCTTACTCCTGCCCTGTTCTCCACTGTCTGCTTTTTCTCCTTTAATATTTTCTGCTAGACATTTCACAGTGACTCCTATTAACTGTGAACTTGGGTCCTAATCTTCTTCTCCCCAAGCCCCACACTCAGGTTTTTTTTCAACATCAATTTCTAAATTTAATCAATATCTACATCTCCTTTTAAAAAAAAGACTAGCTTTCTGGGGCCCATAACAGTCCATCGTGGAAATGGAGGAGCTCACGAGACCTCTTAGCTGTTGGGGGTGAGAAGTTATTGGCATTTAATGATCGCTAAGGGGAGGAAGATTCAGAAAGCCACAGCCATCCCTGAGGTTGATGGTCAATATAGGCAGTTAATAGTTGTCGGTGCTCCAGCATGTAGCTTAATTAAACTTATTGGTTCACACACACATGAAAGAAATAAAGAAAGAAAGAGAGAGAGAGAGAGAGAGAGAGAGAGAGAGAGAGAGAGAGAGGGAGGAGAGGAAAGAGAGAGAATAAACTAAAGAGAAAAGAAAGAGCAGAGAGAGAAGGAAAGAAAGAAAAAGAAGTAGAAGAACTAATTTGAGGTTGAGAAGACAAATGGGATCAACACAAGTGAGAGGGAGACAAGAGAAAGTAATTGAGGGTGAATATAATCAAAATATATTAAATTCATGTGTGGAAATGTCATAATGAAATCCCTTATTATGTATAATATATGCTAATAGAAAAACTGGAAAATGATGGAGGATTTCAGCATACTTTCACTCCCTCTGGTCCCCATGCTCCATCTCCCACCAGTTTGCGTTTCTTGGAATATTTTAGAAAAATTTTTTATTTTATATTTGATTTTTAAATTTTTGATTAATATATATTAGCTGCACACATTAATAAAGCAACACTTCTGAAGGAAAGTGAAACATTCTACAGTCAGATAGTAGTGTCTACTCAGCTCTATAATTATCTTTAAAAGAACTGAAGTATATGCTTTAAAGGATTATTTTATTGTATTATTTTGTTGAAACATTTTCTCCAGGAATTTTTCAAAGACTATCAGTGTACAGTATAACTTTTGCAGCCTTTTATGCCAGAGAACATATTTATCCCACTTCCACATTTCAATAGAGTTCAACTAGATAAAAAAAAAGTCAAGATTCAAATTGCCTTTATTAAAAAACAGAAGAACTTTGAAGCCGAATGAATTGGTACAATCTTAGGGCAGAGGAAAGAGATTCAGAAGTTTGAAACAAGCTGGATTACATGACCAAAGCCTATCCAAAAAAGTCAAGGGCTTAGGAACATAACTCAGGGACGGCATACATACAAGACTCTGGATTTGATGAGAGCATGAGAGAAAAAAGACTATAAGATACAGGAGCCCTGATGTTACTGTTAAAAACTCAAATATCATGGCTGGAAAGATGGCTCACAGTGGGTAAAGGCGCTTGGTATTGCAGCAGAGACCCCAACTTCAGTCCCTAGCACCCACATAGCGGCTCACAGTGGTCTTTTAAGTTCAGTTCCAGGGAATCTGGCACCCTCTTGTGGCCTTCTCTAGTACCAGACATGAAATTGGTATACACATGCACGCGCGCGCGCGCGCGCACACACACACACACACACACACACACACGCACGCACGCACACACGCGCACGCGCACACACACACACACACACACGAAGACAAGCGTTCATACACAGAAAAATAAAAATATTTTAAAAGTCAAGTGTTAATCCGACTCGTTTTTTTTCTAAACAGCCTCTTTTTCTCTGAGATTATTTTCTTTCCTTAAACTTTATTGTGTTCAAGTGTTGATATTTTCCCCATCTGTCTTTTTTTGGTAAGTAGTGTCTGTTTAATTTTCCCTTCACTGTGGAGAAATTTTAATTACTGGTTCTTCAAATGTTTATTTTTCTCTGTCCTTCTAGATCCCCTATTAATCACGTTGATATTTATTCACTTCTCATACTCTTTTATTTCTGTCTCATTTCTCCAGCCCTTTATCCCTTCTGTGAATGCTTCAAACCACCTCATTAATTTGTTCAACTGTATGCATTTAAGCCATGAGTTAAGTGACTGAAGAGGCAGGCATTGTTTTCTAGAAGTAGAGGAATGGTAATGGCCAACAATGTGAAAGGAATTCACAAAATATAATTATAGCCACAATTTCTTAGAACAGCAATGCTTTGTGCTTCTTAGCTTTTTTCCATCCCCTCCATAGACCTCTTAATAAGCCTGCTTTGTACAAAAATTGTTGTTGAAAAAAAATGTTAAGAAATTAAAATTTGAGCCAAACTCATGGTGGCTCCCACCTGTAATCCTGGCACCCTAGGAGGCTGAGGGAGGGCAGTTAGGAGTTTAACGCCGCCAGCCTGGGTTACATGAGACCCTGTCTCAAAAGAATATAAATAAATAAATAAAATTTAGCTTAAAAGTTTTTATATTTTTAACACAGTGTATCCCCCAAGATGAGACGCACCCTGAGTTTTTATAAAACAGTCTAGACATCTCTGGTCTAAAATTATCCTGGACTTTGGGTAGCTGTGTGTTCTGTCCTACCCTTGTGTTCTTGCTCTGTCAAGATCTGTATGTATCAGACACTCTTTCAGATGTCCGCCCCTTCTGATTGGACATCAAGTTCTTCAACAAACACATGTAGAACACTTCTCAGACAGCTGTCCTAGCTTCCAGGAATCCAGCAAGAGGCAAGAGTTCAGCAACGAACCCTGACGAGGCAGCTTCTAATAGAATGGAGGCCTTTTCTGTGTTGTTTCCTTTGTATCTAGGACAGCATAAACACAGACCGAATGCTAAACAGGTAAATATTGAACACTAATTACACATGCATTCATTGTCATGAAAAGCAAGCGCAGGTGTTGAGGAGCACATGAATGAGACGTCGACCTGCTGCAGGAGATTGCATAGAATGATTTCTCCAGCAAGAGAATTAACAGCTGAGAGAGAAGTTCATTCAAAGTGTTTCTTACAGCACCTGGCTCCCGCTTAGGCCCTCCTACAGTGCATGGGCTTGAATAGCTCAAAATGCCCATTATCAGTTCCTGTAATGAGAAATTGAATTACGTATTCAATAACATCACCAATTTTTAGAAATACGAAAAGGCCCAGTTTAACAATGCTTGTTTGTGTTTCTGGTTTCTTCCCTGCCTGAACCTCCAACAACCACCCATTTTCTTTTCTGACCTGCAGATGAAGGAGCCTCTGCACACCCTTGTGACGATACTTACTGTGGTCCTTTCCCGGAATCTGAGCCGGAGGTGAAGGCTGTCGCAGACTTCCTTCGGAAACACAGAAAACGCATTAGAGCCTACCTGTCCTTCCACGCCTATGCACAGATGCTGCTGTATCCCTACTCTTACAAACACGCAACCATCCCCAATGTCAGCTGTGTGGTAAGTATGTGTTCTTGTACGTGTGTGTCAGGCCTCCTGGAGCTTCTGAGTCCTAGTGATAGTAGCAAATGTGTCTATTCACGTATTTTATATTCATGAACTCATTTGTTCTTTATATATTTTTGTGCTCCCATTTTACAGATGAGAAAATTGAGACCACTAAGCAACTAGGCTAAGAACTTTCTGAGTCATAGCAAAGACTCAGCCCCAAGTTTAGCTCCAGGATTGTTGCTTTTAACTGCTATACTGCTTCCCAAATGCAATCGTTTTACATTCTTACCACAGGTTATACAGAAAAGGTCAGGGTGGATTTGATTAATAGTATAGCTTTGGCCACATATGCAGGGCTGTAATTAACTTTATTGAGTCAATAATTGTTCATAAATTATAGTCTGACTCAATAATTAAAAGCAAGTTTTAATTTTTAAGTGTTGTTTGCTTAATGCTGCTAAGTCTCTGGGCACATAGCTAACATACACTACTAAGGACAAATGGACTTTCAGGGCTAGATTGCATAAAAGCAAAAAAGACAAGACGAGATTCTTTTTCCTTATCTCACAAATGCAACAAGCGACTCCCTACAGGGCATCATTTACTGTTAAGGGAGCCACTTCAGAACCTATAGCACAGGAAAGCCAATAAAGTTCAAAATGAAGGAAAACTAATAAATAGTGTTAGAAGTCAAAATAGCAATTACCTTTGGGGGAAAAAGAGGGGTGGAGTGACTAGGGGAAGCTGGGGAGTTCTGGGTTATTGCTGTTATTCTATTCCTTGACCTAGCATGTGTTCAATTTGTGGTTATTTACTGAGCTATAAACGTAACGTTTGTGGTTGTTCTTTCTTTTTCAACTCCTGACACTAAATGTGTGGTGCCTTTTCCAACATATTTCCCCAACACTAACTAAGGGGCCAATTCAATTTCAGTTCTGACACTAACCGCCCAGAGCAGCCCTCAGACTCCACAAGTTAATAATAATAAAGTCCCTTGAGATGGCACCCACTCCAGAGACCAACTTCAAGCAGGGAATTTCAACACTTTTGTGCAACTAAAGAGTCCAAGGTTCCCACAAGCTGCCTCCTCAGTTTCTATAATTTACTGGAACAACTCAGAGATCCCAGAGAAATGCTTTACTGTTACCAACAGGTTAAGCACGGAACCCGGGAATAGCCAAGGAGAAAGCACGCATAATGCAAGGCTCAGCAGAGGCAGGAGGCCACAGTGCCCCCTTCCTTCCAGCACTGCCCATGTGCTCACCAACCCAGCAGACTCCAGACTCGACTACCTACGGATGTTACAGGTTTCCCTTAACATAGCACAGTCCACCAAATTATCGCCCATGCACAATCCAACTCCGTTTCTTTGACTGCTATAATAGGAATGAGGGATGCAGTTGGCAACTGTGGAGTAGAGGCCAAGGACGCTGGTAGACATCTCTGCACGCGGAACTGCACAGAACAGAACCCCACCCCCACCACAGCACTTCGTCATTCAACCCACAAGTGAAGAGTGACACTGTTTTGAAATCTGGAGTGGAGACTGTCAAGATAATGGCTCAAAGGTTAAGGGTGCTTGTTGTTACAAACACGAGGACCCGAGTTCAGATCCCCAGTGCCCATGTAAAAAGCCAAGCGTGGTCTTATGTACATCAGAAACCCCAGCACTTTGGGGGGCAGAAATATAAAATTGCTGAGGCATGTGGCCTACCAGCCTAGCCAAAAAACAGCTGAGTTCCCAGCTCAGGAAGGGACCCTGCCTCAAAATGTGGCAGTGTGGGCCGGGCGGCGGTGGCGCATGCCTTTAATCCCAGCACTTGGGAGGCAGAGGCAGGCGGATCTCTGTGAGTTCGAGACTCAGCCTGGTCTACAAGAGCTAGTTCCAGGACAGGCTCCAAAGCCACAGAGAAACCCTGTCTCGAAAAGCCAAAAAAAAAAAAAATGTGGCAGTGTGACAGGACACCAACACCTTCTCTGACCACACACATACACACACACACACAGGTACACGCACCAACACAAACGTCTCCCATACTTATAATACAATGGTGTATGGAATGAAGTGAGGGAGAGTAATCTGGAATGGGCTAAGCATAAACTAAACCATTAAAATTAAGATGAAAATTTTCAGGCACTAAGAAATCCCTGAATGTTAATAAGAAATCATTACATCCTATTAAAATTCTTTAAAATATCGCACCAATTTGTAAGAGTCTGTGCTTCTGATAATATTTTGAAGTCATCCATTAAACTATTTTAAATATGGAAATATTTCAATAAAACTGTGCTTGCTCAGCTGAGGGCCAACAAATGTCCTTTCAACAATTGGAAGGAGGAGACGATTGGGAAAGGGAGAGATCCCTTATGTGCTGAAGTTCCAGGGGTATGCCTTGATGTTCATAGCTGCAACCCTCCAACCAGTGTTGACGCTTGGGAGAGCTTGAAGGTTCAAAGATGGGCCCTCCACCTCGCCAGGGACCCTTCACACACCTCACTGCTGCGGTTGGGTCTTGCCCTCTGTCCCTCCCAATGCACTTGGGAGAGACAGAGCAAAAGCATTAGGTACCCCAGTGGGTAATATGGTGAGAGAATCTCATGAGTGGAGAGAAAATCTACCCAGTACACAGGGTTCAAGCCTAAGTGTAGACATCCCAGGAGGGCATCAGACGCTGGTCCGTTACAGGCTCAACACTAGCAAGAAAGCTCACAAGATAAAAGCAAACCAAACCACACCAAAAAACAAGACAAAACAAAAATACCCAACAGATTTCCCAAGAAAGTTCAGAATGTACAGATGTACAAAGTTCAGAAGTTCAAATGTACACATGGATTCATTTATGAAGCAGGGAGGGGTTAAAAGAAGAAAACTTTTATTTTAAAATACTTAAAGGTATAGTAAAAAGAAGGAAAGGAGCAGACACAGGCAAGAGAAGAGAACAGCATGAAATAATTACTGTATAGTGAAAAAATATATAAGCAAGGTTAGGTGATTATATAAAGGGCCATAAAACATAAAATGAGCTTTTTTTTTCTCTCCACAACAATATTCTCCACTACTCTTCCTCTGCCTTTTATTTAACCTTATTTCTTCTGTACTAAAGAAGACTCAGGAGACAGAATACTTCTCATTCTCATAGACAGAATTAAAGTTATGAAAACGTCTGTATTACTATAAGCTACCTACAGAGTTAATATAATCCCTATCAAAATTCCAGTAACATGGAACTGGAGAGATGACTCACTAGTTAAGAACATTGTCTGCTCTTCCAGAGGACCTGGGTTCAATTCCAAGTACCCACATGGTAGCACACAACTATCTGTAACTCCAGAGGCACCAGGCATGCTTGTGATACACAAACATACATGCAGAAATACTCATACATATAAAAAGTCAAAAATTAAATACTTTTTAAATATTTTTAAAATTCCAATAACAACATTTACAGAAGTAGAAAAGGCAACTTTAAAACTCATATATAAGGACAATGAACCAAAATATCCAAAGAAGAAAAAACAATGCTAGGGTCATCAAAATACCTCAACTCAAGTTATATTAAAGAGTCAGAGTAGCAAAAACAGCATAGTACGAGCATTAAAAAATAGACATGTGGACCAATAGAGTAAAATAGAACACACACACACACAATATCCTCACATGTGGTGGTCTGAATGAAAATGGCCCCCACAGATTCATAGGGAATAACACTATTAGAGGTGTGATCTTGTTGGAGGAGGTGTGACCTGGTTGGAGGAAATGTGTCACTAGAGGCAGATTTGAGGTTTCAGAAGCTCAAGCCAGGCATAGGGGCTCACTGTCTCTTCCTGCTGCCTGCCAACCCAGATGCAGGACTCTCTGCTGCCTCACCCAGAGCCGTGTCTGACTGCACACCACCATGCTTCCCACCATGATGATAATGAACTAAACTTCTGAATTTTAGGCAAGATGAATGAAATGTTTTCCTTTATAGGAGCTGTCAGGGTCATGGTGTCACAGCAGCAGGAGCCCTGACAGACACCAAGCAAGCCACATAGTTGTTTTTACAGGTTTTAAATAATATTCACTGGCATGAAGACAGCCTCCTCAGCAAATTGTGTAGGGAAATTGGAATAACCATGTGCTGAATAATGAAATTACTACACCTAATCCCTCACCTTGCTCAAAAATAAATTAAAAATGGATCAATGTTTGTTGGAGTCTGTTCATTTGTTCCCAGCTGCCCAGACCCAAAATAACCACACAGAAACTATATTAATTGCAACACTGCTTGGCCAATGACTCTAGTATATTCCTAGCTAGCTCTTACATCTTAAATTAACCCATTCCTATTATTTTATATTTTACCACAAGGCTAGTGGTTTACTAGTACCAGCAGGGGCGTCTTTCTCCTCTGGTGGCTACATGGTGTCTCTCTGACTCCACCTACTCTCTCCTCCTCTATCTGCTTGGAATTCCCTCCTTGCCCTATTCTGTGCTGCAACAGGCTCAAAGCAGATTCTTTATTAACTAATGGTATTCACAGCATACAGAAGGGAATCCCACATCACCTCCCCTTTTCTGTCTAAATAAAAAGGAAGGTTTTAAATTTAACATAGCAAGATTATATACAACAAAACAGTTATCAACCAAAAATTACAGTTACAATATTTAGTCCATTTAATTTGGCAAATTAAGGAAAATACTCTATCATCTATCCTATCTTTGTGAGTCTAAAGTTTTATAGAGATCTTTCAGGGGTTCCTGATCCATCAAACCATATTAGCGTGGAAGGAATCCACAGGTTTTGGTTCCAAATTTTGAAGTCAAGATACCTTTAAAAAATATATATATACATATATATTTTTTAAAATATATATATATATATAGGTTTAGCTTAGCAGCCCATACAATGAAATGTCCCTCTGTACTTAGCTCATTTACAATCAAAAAATTCAAAGAAAATACAATAATATACATAATCCAGACTCTCTGAGTATTTTCCATCTTTGCATGGCTTATTTTTCTTTATTCCTTTAATCTATGACTGTCTATATTCTGTCTCTTTAAAGACTTTGTTTTATTTTTTTAAAAACAATTTTTAGTTCTTTTTATAACTCTCTATAGTCTTTTTCTTCTCTCTCCCAAGCCTATGTACATTTTTAAAAACACACTGAGTCTCATTTAGTGGTCTTTTTTGTCTAAATCTGTCCTATGGTGTATCTGTAATCGTTTTCTGACCAGGACCGCTTCTTAAAATGCTAAGTGGGCATGGCTAGGACTAAGGCTACTTTGCCTTTTGGCTTTGCCCAGTCCAACATGGCACAGGCATGTTCTCCACCTCTGTGATCTGTGCACACTGCCCTAGTTCCAAGTATGCAGCAGGTCTATGTTGTGCCATTAAGCAGTTTGTAACACACTGTTCACAAACCCTATTCAAGTTCTTGGACTCCTGAAAGAGTCAGAGTTCGTGCCTGCAGCATGAACCAGGAAGCCACTGTTTCTTAACAGAGTTTTGCTGCTAATGCTGAATCTGGAAGACCTCTCTCTCTCTCTCTCTCTCTCTCTCTCTCTCTCTCTCTCTCTCTCTCTCGACAGGGTTTCTCTGTAGCTTTGGAACCTGTCCTTCTCTGTAGCTTTGGAACCTGTCCTGGAACTAACTCTTGTAGACCAGGCTGGCTTCAAACTCACAGAGATCTGCCTACCTCTGCCTTCCAAGTGCTGGGATTAAAGGTGTGTGCCACCACAGCCCAGCAGGAAGACCTCTCTTAAAGAAGCCACAGCGCCCCTGTTTGCCACCAGCAAACAGAGCCTATCTGAAAAAATGTGGCTACCGAGAAACTGCACTTAACTCTGTTCTTTTGTGCATAGAATTCCTTTTCAAGCTCTCTCAGGTTTTATGCAGATGTAGTCAGCACACAGCACACCATTCTGTTGTTGGAAGCTGTTCTTTCGTTCCCAGCCACCCAGACCCAAAATAACTCCACAGAAATTATATTAATTGCAATACTACTTGGCCAGTGACCCTAGCATATTCCTGGCTAGCTTTTACATATTAAAGATCAAAGGCCAAAATATAAAGTTTTGAGAGTACTAGAGAAAAACATGTGTAAACTATTTCAAGATGTAGAAAGAACTCCAATAGCACAGGAAGTAATCCCCCAAATCAGGAAAGGGGGGTTCCGTGAAATTAGAACCTTTCTGCACAGCAAAGGGAACAGTCAGCAGACTGAAGGAGCCTACAAGATAGGGAAGAAATCTTTGCTGACTGTGTATCAGTTTGTGACTGAAAGCTAGAATATGCAAAGACCTCCCAAAATCAAACATCCCCATCAATATGTGGACTAATGATTGAGTGTGCTTCCCCCGAAAATTACAAATGGCCAATAAATATCTGAAAACATGTTCAACATCAGGAAAATGCAAATTAAAATTGCCTTGAGAGTCCACCTCACTCCAGTCAGAATGACTATCATCAAGAAAACCAGCAATGCATGCTGGCAATGATACAGTGAAAGACTAACCCTTGTACTCCATTGGTAGAGCCATAAACCGACACAGCCACTGGGGAGGGTCCCCAAAAACTAAAAATAGAGTTCCCATCAGAGCCAGCTGTGCTACACTTGGGCACCCAGCCAAAAGACTGCATCAACATGCATGTTCATTGCTACTTTGTCACAACAGCCAGGGCCTGGGATCAGTCTTCTTTCACCAAGACATGCATGAGGAAGATGCATCCCACAGACATAATGGAGATTTATTCAGCTATAAAGAAAAATCGTGACATTTGCAGGAAAAAAATGGATAAAAACTAAACAGCATTATGATACAACACAAGCCAACTCAAAAAGACAAATGCCTCCTGTTCTCTCTTACATGAAGAGCCTCAACATAAAATCCTTTGGGGTGGATGTGGGGTGAGGGTGGGTATGGGTGTGTATACCAGCTGTGAAACTCAAAGAGAACCCTGAAAAGAAAGGAAAAGACCTTAAGGAAAGAGAGGGTAATGCAAAATATGCAGCATAAAAGTAGAAAAGGGGTCTATAAGAGGGAGGGAGGAAAACAGGGAGAAGGGTGAATTATAACAAAGTATTATGGTGCATGTTTGAGAATTCCACAATGAAGTCCATTCCTCTGTATACTAATTTAATAACAGTTAAAACTGCATAAACCTTGCTTAAATAACCAAAGTAGCACTTTGTTTCTTAATACATTTTTTCATTAAAAAATAATGAAAACACGAGTCTTCTAAACGCAGTCATCTTCTAATTGTAAGGACATCTGCATCTGGAGACAATATGGAACTTTTCCATAGACTCCGCATGACAATGCTTACATTTCTTTATTGACTCCTGTAAGTACGTCACCACCAGTGAGATCACAATGAAATGGTCTGCCAGTGCCTGGAGCCCTGCCCTGGAGTAGCCACAAAGCCACAAACAAGGCCACATGTATTCATGAGCTTGACAAGGACAGCCACCCAAGGCTCAGTCCACTACACGCCATCATGTCCCCCAGGGTGCTTCCAAAGAAGCATTGAATTATTCACCAGCAAGCTGAAACAGGAGAGCTGTGTGCTGGTTTCAGCTTATGTCTTTCCTCCTGTTTGTCATCTGATACTTATCAAAACCCTCGCTAAAACTAGACCTCTGACAGCATCTGGAAGACTTTTAAAGAACAGTACCATTCTGTTGGAATAGCCACCATTTAGGATTTTGAGCTTGTTAAAGTGTGTGTGTGTGTGTGTGTGTGTGTGTGTGTGTGTGTGTGTGTGTGTGTATGTGTGCGTGTGCATGTGCGTGTGCGTGTGTATGTGCATGTGCGCGTATGTGTGTGTATGTGTGTGTGTGTGTTGTGATGGTGGTGGTGGTGGTTTATTCACTGATTTTCTGCATCTTAGCATCAGCTTGACTTAGCTATGTGAGAGGCTTTGTAATGTCAGAAGTCAGGAGGTGTCATTAAATCGATATTCTTGTTCCCAGTAGGAACAAACCCATAGCATGAAGGTAGCCAGTCTCCCTTGGTGGTTTCTTAACTGATCAGATGCATTTGAAATATCTGTCTATGCGTACTGAAATATATATACTTGTGGATCAATATGATTGTCTGAATACTCTTGCAGACTTATGCTTCTTCAACATTCCTTTGAGAAATATCTATTAAGTATCTGTTACATACACAGACATGTTGCTAAGGACAGGATATGAATTAGAGATAATATTGACATTGTCGCAGCCCCGTCAGCTATTTTGTAATGCACAGAAATAAGTGCTCCTGACCTAAAGGGAAGAGGATAGAATGCATAAGCGACTTCAGGAAATATGAGTACTTGTCCTAGCTTACCCACTCTTTGCTAGGACTCCCCAGGATACCTGTTTCACCGCACTGAATCTGCCTTTTCTTATCTACAAAACAGAACTGCTGTTAATCATTGGTTTGCGTGAGGATTAGCCAAAACAAAAGTTATGTTTTAAAATGTTCTTTGATCCTAAGCACCGTAAAAAATAATAGTGGGTTGCAAAATGTACAATTAACATCATGTTATTATTATTAGATATGGCTGTTAACTGGTGAGCCCTCTCTTCTTTCTGTTGACCACCAAGAAGGCGCAAGCAATCAGCCGGCGTTTCTAGAAGTTTCAATGCCACAATGTGACACAGTTTCTCCATTTTGCCCTCCCAGGGATTCGCAGCTCACAAAGCAGTGAAGGCACTTCGGTCAGCACATGGGACACAGTACAGACATGGCCCTGCCTCCCAAACATTGTGTAAGTTCCCCGTGCATGTCCTATAGGGTCGTCTCTCTTGAACCAATGTCCTGTGCCATGACTTCCTTTTAAGAAGAAAAGTGTTTTCTCCCTAAAGCAAAATTTGTGATGGTCAGAGTAGCCAAAGACGATGGGAAGAACTGATATCTGATTTGTTTTTCACAGCTTGACAAAAAAATCGCTGTACCAATTTAAACCAATTCTAAGCAGAGAATATGCTAAGCATACGGTAATGACTGTAAGTTGAATTGAGATCCCCTGACAGTGGAAAGCACCAAAATGGGCTCCTTAAGCAATTTGTAAGTTCTGTAAGTGTGGAAATGGCCTCAGGAAGATAATGAAGTAAATGTTCCAGCCCTCCAACAGCCTCCCTTTTGTCCCTTATCGCCTCCGTTCCTGTTATGAAATGGCGTTTCCTATATATCATCTTCATCTCGATTTTCTCTTGAAGATTGACTTTAAAGTATTTCTTTTATATAAAATAAAAAGGAACCAGGTATATAGAAAGAATTTGGACACTGTCTGCTGTGGATTCTCTTCTTGAGTCTCTCAGTTGTGTTGTCCTGGCCAGGATATGGATTAGTTCCGGTTTTTAACTTCTCCAAATGCAATGTGAGTAATAGGATTACATCATTTCTCGTGGCCTTCCAATTCTACAATTTATTTTTATTGGAAAAATCTAATGAGCAATCATGCACATATGAATTCTGTGAGTTTGTGGTCACGTGCTGCATGTCTACGAACATGTAAGTGGAATCTGATTATGTTCTTTCCATAAGGGCCAAATTTCTCCTTGGTTCCTTACCATAGTTTTACTGTCTTACCCCTCATTTTCATCAGCAAAGGTAAATTTGTTCATTAACATTATAGGTCAAATAAGTTTATATTAAGAGTGAGAGGGTACAAGAGTCACTGGGTTAACTCCTTAGTAAATGATCATAGATCCATGCTGACCTTTTAAAATGGTTTCAACTCCCTCCCCTATCTATCTTCCCACCTGCCTCCCAAGTTTCTTCCCTCCCTCTACCCACCCTCCACTTTTCTCTCTGACCCACCCTTCCTCTCTGTCCCTCCTACTCTCCCCTTCCTTTCCCACATGGTCTTGATATTAAATTTTAAGCTTGCCTTAAATCTATCTTCTTTGCTCCCAGCCACAGCTACTCTGCCTGACTTTAGGACTGCTATTCAGTAGTTATCTTGAAAGGGGAAAGCGGTATTTACAACCAAACTCATACCAGCTGATACCAGTGTAATACCTATACTGACAATTTTAAATCATTTTCCAAGTCTTACCAGAATGTTCACCTTGGTACAAAGCATAGCCACACTATTATATTTGCAGAGAACAATCTGTTACCATAGAAATGAGCCTGTCGCATCCCCATGATGTAATGCTTGGCACCTGCTGTCTCTGTTTGTACTCATCTACTTGTACTTTATTCAGAGGGACACTGAAGCCACAGCACACTTTCTGCCTTTAGCCAAAGCCAAAAGAATATGAGAGGTGCGTAGTTGTCCTCTTCATATAATGAGTCCATTATATGAAGTCCACCTTGTACCTAGGAAATTGTATTAAAGGGCACACTGTTGCCGGGCATGATGGTTTACATGCTTATAATCTCAGCACTCTGGAGGTAAAGGAATGGATTGATGAAAGCCATCTTGATCTATATAGTGAGTTCTGGGCCAGTTTAGTCCATACAGCAAGTTCCAGGCCAGACTGGGACTACATAATGAGACTCTATTGGTTTTTTGTTTGCTACTGTTGTTGTTTATTTGTTTTTAAAAAGAGACCAGATGGTGGTGGCGCACACCTTTAATCCCAGCACTCAGGAGGCAGAGGCAGAATCTCTGTGACTTCAAGGCCAGCCTGGTCTACAGAGTGAGTTCTAGGACAGTCAAGGCCACAAAGGCTACACAGAGAAACCCTGTCTCAAAAACCAAAACAACAACAACAACAAAAAGGAACTCATTGCTAAGTGGATAAAGTGTTTCCTGTGCCAAACATGAGAACCAGAGTTTAAATCCTCAGTACTCGATGCTAGAGCAGTTGTGGGGTAAAGGGAACACTCCTCCATTGCTGGTGGGAGTGCAAGCTGATACAGCCCCTTTGGATATCTGTATGGTGTTTTCTCAGAAAATTAGGAAACAACCTCCTTCTATACCCAGCAGTACCACTTTTGGGTATATATCCAAAGGATGCTCAATAGTGCCACAAGGGCATGTGCTCAACTATGTTCGTAGCAGCATTGTTTGTCATAGCCAGAACCTGGAAACAACCTAAATGCCCCTCGACCGAATAATGGATAAGGAAAATGTGGTACATTTACACAGTGAAGTACTACACATCAGAAAAAAATAACGACATCTTGAATTTTACAGGAAAATGGATGGAGCTAGAAAACATCATATTGAGTGATATTGAAAGACAATTATCATATGTACTCACTCATAAGTGGGTTTTAAACATAAAGCAAAGAAAATAAGCCCATAAATCACAATCCCAGAGAACCTAGACAACAATGAGGACCCTAAGAGAGACATACGTGGATCTAATCTACATGGGAAGTAGAAAAAGACAAGATCTCCTGAGTAAATTGGGAGCACGGGGACCATGGGAAGGGTTGAAGGGGAGGGGAGAGGAAAGGAGGGGAGCAGAGAAAAATGTATAGCTCAATAAAATCAATTAAAAGAAATAAATCCTCAGTACTCACAGGGCAGAAAGGGGCTCAATAGGAGTGAGAGAACGGGAGGGGTGAAGGAAATAAGGGGGCTTCGGGAAACAGAATTCCAATGTTCCAGACCTTGAAAGAAAATAGTGAGTAATAGAACAACAATGGGCTTTCAGTGTAGCTTGATTATTGGTGAATAAAGTGAGAAAAGCAAGGGTGAAGATAAATGTTGTGGGAACTGAGGCTGAGAAACTTGGGGAGCATCACACTGGCACAGATCCATGCTTAGACCAGATCCCCGAAGATGACAGTACACTTTGCAAGATCCATGAGGCAGACGCCGAAGAACTACTGTTAATTTAGTCTTCTAATTTCTGTTCGCTATTACTTTGTGTATGGAAGCATGTATGTGGAAGGCATAGGATAGCTGTGTGGGGTCAGTTCTCACCTTCCATCTTTACATGGGTTCCATTTTCAAACTCAAGTCCTTTGCAGTAAGTTTATCTGCTTAGCCATCTATCTCGAACCGTTCTTGGTAAAGTGCTATTTCATTGGAAGGATTTGGTAGAGTTTAGTGAACATACATTCTCTCTCTCTCTCTCTTTCTCTCTCTCTCTCTCTCTCTCTGTCTCTCTCTCTCTGTGTGTGTGTGTGTTTGCATGTGCATATTCGCGTGCGTATGTGTGTGTGAAAACTAATGCAGACTCTTTAGTGAAGTGACTCTTTCTTTTTAACTTTTAGATGTAAGCTCTGGTAACTCAATGGATTGGGCTTATAAAAATGGAATACCCTACGCATTTGCTTTTGAACTGCGAGACACCGGGCAATTTGGATTTCTACTGCCAGAAAAGCTCATTAAGCCGACCTGCACAGAGACCATGCTGGCTGTGAAGAACATCACAATGCACCTGCTAAGGAAGTGTCCCTGAGAGAAACCCAGGTCTGGTCTACCAACCCAGAGAAAGCAGATTCTGACCAAAAAGCTGCTTGGCAAAAGTAACTGTTTAGACTGGAAGGATGCATGGACCTTAAAAGGATCTTTTCATGCAATTTGACACTTTATAACAATAGAAAATTAGGGCAGAGCATGCATTGGTATGAGAAGAAAATCCACTTTATATCTCTTTAGAGTCTTATTTGATTACAGTGGGAAGAGAATGTTTTCAAATTTCTTTGTCTCAAGAAGTGTACAAATTAGTTGAGGATTTCCTTCAATCAACCTCTATGCCTTTGATTAAGATCTAAGTTACCAGTAATTTAGTAATTACTTGGTTCTTATTTGAAATGGAAAGAATTATCTGTGTTTCTTAATAAATACATAATTTTTCAAAGACTAACATTATTCACACATTCATCTCAGTTTAGAGCACTGTATCCACCTATAAAAAGTCTGGCAAGTGTTTCGGTAGAGTCATGAGCCCACAGCAGCTATGGTTCCCTGTGCAACATAGACCCCAGTAAAACTGAATCATGGCTAGAGGAGGAGCACCTGAGGTTCACCCCTAGCTGAGAATGTATTGGCAGTTAAGGGCTGCTAGGGGACAGGGAGGTCATTTTTCTCCAGGTGTGTAGCTATTGGCAAGTCTCTTAGGATCTAGTAAATAACCCCACACTCATGAGCATGCAAGCAAACAACCCTAATTAAACTCTAGGTTATTTAAAAAAGAGTGAGAAAGAAGGAGAAGAATGTAATAGAAAAAAGATATCCAAAAGTAGTAGGGCAGGATTAAGAGAGGAGAAGGGAATGACTATGATCTAAACACATTGTATACATATATAAAATTGTCAAAGAATAAAAGTCAACAAGGTTGAGTGATTTATATTTATATTCTGAGAATTCCACTTTAAAAAATAAAAGTTAGTAGGGTGGTGTTAGCCCACATTTTTAATCCCAGCACTGGGGAGGCAGAGGTAAGAGGATCTCTGTGAGTTCGAGACCAGCCTGGTCTACAGAGCTAGTTCCAGGACAGCCAAGGTTACACAGAGAAACCCTGTCTCAAAAAATAAAAGATATAGGAAGGAAGGAAGGAAGGAAGGAAGGAAGGAAGGAAGGAAGGAAGGAAGGAAGGAAGGAAGGAAGGAAGGAAGAAAGGTTAAATAAGCCAGGCATGGTGACACAGGCTTATTATAATCCATGACACTCAAAGAGGCTGAATCAGAAAGATTCTAAAATCATAGACTGCTTGGGCTACAGAGTAAGTTCAAGGCCAGCATGGTCAAATCAATGAGACTCTCTGAAAATAAAAAATAAGAGGTTAGCCAGGCAATATTGGCGCATGCCTTTAATCCCACCACTCAGGAGGCAGAGGCAGGCAGATCTCTGTGAGTTCGAGGCCAGCCTGGTCTACAAGAGCTAGCTCCAGGACAGGTTCCAAAGCTACAGAGAAACCCTGTCTTGAAAAACTAAAAAAAAAAAAAAAAAACGTCTAGGGAATATAGCTCAATAGTAAGACAGTTTACCTAGCGTGTGTGAGACCTTGAGCTCACGCAAAAGCCAGTGCTAATTACAGGTGCCAGGCACAGGAGCTTGACATTAATATTCTCATTTAATCTGCACAGTATGAGGTTTGTGAGGAAACTGGATTATAAAGGTGGAATAGACTTCCATTTCCAGGAAGTCATCAGGATATGTATCTTCGTCACTGCAAACAATTTATATTTCTGGACAAGGTGAAACTTTTCTTGAGACAGTGTTGTTTGAGTTTTCTGTCCTGCCCGGTTCCCACAGTCGTTAAGTTCCAAAGAAATCACACAGCGGTCTACATTAGTTATAAACTGATTGGCCCATTAGCTCAGGCTTCTTATTAACTCTTATAACTTATATTAGCACATTATTCTTGTCTATACTAACCATGTGGTTTGGTACCTTTTTTGGCCAGGCAGTCACATCTTGCTTGTTCTGTAGCTGGATCAGAACTGTGTTCTCTTCCCAGAGTTCTCCTGTTCTCATTGCACCACCTCTACTTCCTGCCTGGTTGTCCCGCCTATACTTCCTGCCTGGCTACTGGCCAATCAGCATTTATTTAAAATATAATTGACAGAATACAGACCATTGTCCCACACCAAGACAAGGGTCTCTTTTGCCCCACCTCTTTACAGCTCACATTATACATATGTACCGAAACACCAGGCCTACGATATTTAAAATCATCATAAACCATTACGCAAGGAAGTAAAGAAATCTTAGGCCAGGCCTTGACTGAATACAGAAACTAGAAAGGTAGAACATGCATCTTGACCTCAGGGATGCATGCAGATCTGAATTCCACAGCCCTGTGAGAAATGGGGCCAGAGGACTAAGTCCAGGGCTAGTGGGTCATTTCTGCCAGAATTCTGGGATTCCCAAGGGTTGTACCTTTGATGGAAGGGTAAATTAGATTATCATACACTCTTATTACACACATGCATATAGACACACATACATGTACACACACAAACATACACCCACACACTCTCTCTCTCACGTCCACATGCATGCACGCTTACACACACTCTCATGTTATTTCTTATGAGCCAGCAGGAAAGCTGACCATTTCCAATTTGGGCAAGTGTAGTATGGCAAGAAATTGCCACTCTAAGTTTCAGACACATCAGTTCTCATACAGGTTTGTGGCCCAAACTCAGACTTCTTACATGGTCTGATAAGCTTCTGGCCAACAGTTTAATTCAGATTTGTCCCGGTTCAGACTGGTAATACCCTCAAGTATTCAGCAGAAAGCCTCTTAAAAGTTTTGTCTGACCAAAACACGACTATCAGCATAAAGGGAAGGTCTGGAAACTTCCAGTGGGGACAAAAAGACCAGTCAAAGGAATGAGAACATACACTTCCCAGGCACCTCTAAAACTGAAGATGATGGGGAAGCGTCTTCGGGGATTTGAGGAAAAAAATCACCCCCCCAGAAAAATATCAATGAAATACAGGGTAAAATGTAGACATTTCCACAAAAGGGAGCTCCTAATAATTTCCCTTTTCTTGGAAATTCCTAGCAGGAATAAATCAAAAGAGATGTAGGACTCAAAAGCATGGATTCATATTTGGATATAAAATGTTCCCCCAAAGTCTCATCTGTCAGGGGTGTGGTCCCGCTGCTGGCACTGTTTCGGGAGGCAATAAAACTTCAGGAGTGGGCTTCCTTGCAAGAAGTGTGTCTGCAGGCAGGGTGTCAGGGCCGTTGTGTCCCTGGGACTGTCCCAGTCTCGTGGCCGCCATGAGGTGAGAAAATTCAAGCTCCACCACGCACTTTGTGTCCATGGTGTGCTGCCCTTCTGTGCATCCAGTATCGACAGAACCAAAGCCAAGATGGCTGAATGTAAACTGCTAGCCAAAATAAACATTTGCTCCTTTGTTTGTGTCCGTACTTAGTTGCAGCATTAATAAAAGTACCGCAAGGAGAATCTGACACGGGAGACAGGAGTGGAGAGAAACCCCAAGGAGATAGCTAAAGAAAGGTCTCGGGTAGCATCTTGGGGACGGACTTGCAGAAGAATTAACTTAAGCAGAAGGAAGAGAACCGAGGCTTCAGATGAGCATGGCGATGCATGTGAAGCACACACAAATACGTCCAGGGTAAGCTTACTTGTGCAGAACTTGAGGAAGCAGTCACAATGAGAGTACCGAAAAACAAGCAAACAAAAACTGTATTTAAAATGAACCCAAAAAAGGAGAGTGGGGTAATGGTGTATTTTTTTAAAATTCTTTTTCTTTTTCAACACAGGGTTTCTCTGTAACTTTGGAGCTTGTCCTGGAACTCTCTCTGTAAGACCAGGTTGGTCTCGAACTCACAGAGATCTGCCTGTCTCTGCCTCCCGAGTGCTGGGATTAAAGGCGTGCGCCACCACCACGCTGCATGATGGTGTATTTCAAAAGAGATATCCTAGAATTCTGCATGACTTAGTTCTAAATAATACAGAGGCAATTAGTGTCAGACGTAAGAATGCCATGACAGGAAGAAGCAAGACACAAGTGAGATAGGAGCATAAAACAGCTTAGTCTTCCTCCTCCTCCATAGAAGGAAGTCAGGTAGTCTCCAGGGCTGAGAAAAGTCTAAATACATATATTATTTAACATAAGAAAATAGGGCCAGTGAGATGGCTCAGCAGGTAAGACTTGCAACAAACCTGATCAAACAACCGGAACCCACATAGTGAATGGAGAGAGCAAGCTCCCAAAGCTGTCCTCTGATCTCTACATGTGGCATGTATGCGTGTGTAAATGTGTATGTGCCCAGAAACATACTCACAAATAAATGCGAGGAATGAATGTAAATATTAAAAGAAATAAAGAGAAAGATTAAAATGATTGAACTAATGAAAGAGAATAGAAAGTAACACAGGATGGAATGAAGTGTTGCTGTGCTTAGGATACACTTCATATTATTAAATAAACTTTCATTCAAGAAGAGAGATAATAAGATAAAGTATTTTAATATAGGCTTAAGCACAAGGATTAAGAGAAAGAGAGACACAAAAATACAAGATACAGCTGAGGGTGTCAATATGAGCTTCTTGAAGAAGAGTCATAGAAAATGAGACCAATTCTATTTTTTAATTAGGAAATGCGCGTATAAAAGCATATACTTCTTTTAAAGGAAAAACAATATTTTAAAAGCAAAGTCATCATTATTCAATCTCTGGTTTTGAGACAAGGTTTTGCTTTGCAGGCCAAGTTGACCTAAAATTCATAACCCTCCTGACGCTTTTCCCTTGGTGTTGGAATTAACACGTGTGCCACCATACTAATTTTTCTTTTTGTCATTGCAGAGACATATTTATAGGGCAAGCCTTGGGTCAGATAGGCTTGGTTCTGTGGAGAAGAAACACCCTTCTCCAGCAGCAAACACTCAGGAGTGGCCAGGAGTGCGGAGGGTGCACTGTTCTTTTATCTCTACCAGTGGAGCAGGTACACGCCAAAATGTCCAGCACAATTAAGAGAGAAGGAGGCCAGGGATGAAAATAAAAGATATTTCGCAAAGAGCCTGACAAGAGGTGCTCCCCCAGCATGTCTTGTCTAGTGACCTGTGTGGGTTCTGATGCCAGGGCGCTTTCCCCTTTGGTTGGGAGCATAGACTCCCAACTGGTGTCAGTTCATCAAAGAGCATCAGCCCTTTATCAACAGTCTCCTCTTGAGTGTGTGGGGAGAAAAAAAGAAACACAACAAATAAATAGATAAACCTCAAAATTCATTCTTCATTATATTTGATGTCTAGCCTTATCAAACCCCATATAGTAAAACATTTGGCAAGTGAATACCAAGAACTAGATATTCACATTATTTTGTTATCCTTGCTGTCACACAGCAGATGTGCTAAGAATACTTTTTCGGAGGCCAAAGAAGGGCACACACACAAAGACATCATCATCATCACCTTCATCATCATCACCCACTGACTTCAGGGTACCCAGTTTCTTTACTATCCATATGTAGATTCTGAATGAAATGATTTTGATGAAGTTTATGTAAATTCTTATCCATGATTACTCAAACATTTCAGTAATACTGTAAACATTTTATGCCTCAGGTATTTTAAGTAGGTATTTTAATATGTATAGACTATTTTCATATTTAGTATTTTTAAACTAAGCCACAAAATGTATGGAGGGATGATTTATGTTCAAATCACTCTGATAGGTGCTGTGTGTGAAGAACAGAAATCTTATATTTATGCTAATTCTTACTTACAAATATAACATTTTCTTCAACTATAAATAGAAAATGTATTTTAAAATTCTTAGTAAAATACCCCCATACACACACTACTATAAAGTAATTTTATAATGCTGATTATATTGTTTTATTTTTCCAGTTTGTTTTAGCAAATGTTTAAGTGTCTTATGGGTGCCATAATAAAGTACTACAAACTGGGGACCTTCAAGCAATAGAAATGCATTATCTCACGGTTCTGGAGGCTAGAATTCTAAAATCAAGCATCAGTAGGACTGGATTCTCTCTGACATGTCAAGGAGAACCCGTGTCGCTTGCTAGCTTCTCTGGTCATTCTTTAGCTGTTTTCTTGGGTATTCCTTGACTTTGGGCTGTATAGCGCTAACCTTCACATTGTGTGTCTCTACTCTCAACTGACCAGGTTCTCACAAGTACACTAGTTATGTTACACTCACTGGTTCTTTTCTTGTCAAGTTGATATAGAGTTGCCTGGGAAGAGGGACCTTCAACTAAGAATTTCCTTTGTTGGCCTATCGGATGTCTATGGGGGCATTGTAATGATTTCCAACTTATGCAGGAGTTTCCAGTCCGCTGTGGATGGTACCATCTCTAAGAGATGGACCTAAGTTGCATTTTTTAAAAAAAGCTAGCTGAGCATAAACATCAGGGAACAAGCCAGTATGTAGCCTTCCCCTGTGATCCCCACCTTGAGTTCCTCAGCTGGCGTCTCTGTGATGGACTGTGACCTGTAAGTGTAAGTTGAAAGAAATTCTCTCCTCCCCAAACTGTTTTTGGTCAGTGTTTTATCACAGCAACAGAATGAAAACACTAGTCATAGGAGATCATGCAGCCTACTCCAGTATGACATCACCTAACCAAACATGTCTGCAATAACCCTACCTCCAACTGACAGTCACACTGAGGTATGTATATGTACCGTTCAAGTTATAACACTACAACCAAGTTTTAAGAGACTATTAGAAGAGGTAGAATGAGCTATTTGTAACTTATCTTTTTACATAATAAAACTATCACTCAAATTTTGATGTGCACAACATAGCATAGGAAATGTGCTACTTTACTTAAAGTTGCCTATTACCTCAGTTCTTGATGATTATTTGGGGCTGATGTATCATAAAAAGTATTTACACCTAAGTTCCACTGGATTAAAAACTAATTGATTAAATCAGAATTCCATGCAAATGTTAATTATGTTGTAGATGAAGCACAGTAATTATATAGTGATTGTATTTAATGGAATATTTTCATGAATCATAATCAGAATATTGCATAATAAGCCTGAAAACAGCCGCACTGAATACCTAATGCATTTCACAAAATACAGTATACCAAGGACTGCTAAGACAGGTGAAAAATCTCATGAAGATACGGTTGAAGTTCATTGAAGACAGCTTCTAATTAACTCCTTGCTCCCAACCCCTGACACTGTATTACAACGGTGACCTATAGGACTGTGTCCTCTTTCCCTAGTGGATGCCCTCTTCAAGAGCATCTATTCTTGCTGTGACAGTCCAGCATAGGTGAAGCAAGCACATCCGATTACAGCTGAAGACATTATAGTATGTAGACATGATAATTAGCCTTATAATTTAATTATGCATTAAACTAAGAAGCTAACTTCATGACCTAGTGATATAGCAGTGAACCAGTGGGTTCTCAGCTTCAAACTGACTGAACAGTAAATGTTTCCCCAACTGGGAAGAACTAAAAATTTAGCAGTCTCCTCTCTTAGTGAGCTAGCAGACAAGTGTGCATACTCTGGGAAAATACATTAGCAACAACCAAATGATTGGTATGAGAATCAGTTACTGCTATGGTCTGAGTAGAAACCCCAAATGCCATATGGTGAAAATTCAGTCCCCCAAGTTGACATGCAAGCAGTGAATATAGGTTCGCAAAGCGGTAACTAGAGTTGGATAAG
>PVIU01013578.1:0-55291 GCA_004026605.1 Ondatra zibethicus | reverse complement strand
AAAAAAAAAAAAAAAAAAGAAACTGTAATATAAGTAGAAAGACTCAGCCCACTTAATTTGTTCATTATTGAAGTCACATACATATTGTTGTAGCTTTCTTTGAGCTGAATAAATATTAATTAATTAGAGAAAGATAATTCTCCAAAGCAGATAATTTAAATATACTTGTACAATCACATTTTTTTAAAGACAGGGTTTCTCTGTGTAACAGCCCTAGCTGCACAAATTTTATATTTTACCTAGCAATAACTAATTATAAAGCACCATTTTGGAAGAAGCACTGTATTAAAAGCCTGGGGACATATTATTTTTCAACTTATTAATTATGTGTTTTTGAGCAAGAGAGTTAACTTTCTTCATAATCAGTTGCTCATCTATAAATTTTATTTGTTAAAGGCAGGTGGTTTTGTAAATTTATTTCTTCCTTGTCATCTATAAGACCAATGAAATCTTCACTGTTCCATGGTTTCAATTTTACCAACAAAGTAGTAAACATGTTTAATGTCTCTATTTCTGGTACTGTTATTGCTCTAGTTGGCATCGTGAATCTGGCATAATGAAACTTAAAAATGAGGCAGACTAAAGTCTCATGCAATAGCCAACTTTATTCAGAGCCTCAGAAAATTTATGTCCTCTGGACATTCTGAGAGTTAAGCAAGAGCATGAGCAAAGTTTACCTGAGTGCAGGCTGTATACAGTCTTGAGGACAATTCATGCTTGGAAACATCATTCTGACTAATAACGGGTAAGAGCTGAGCAATCTAAAGTAAACTCACCCCTATTTATTATACCTTGGAAGGACATTAAAGCATTTTCCAATAACAACCCTTGTTAATGGTGGAATAGAGGTTAAAGACTCTTGTCTTATTTCCTTGGAGTTTTCTCCCAAATACCCAAAATTCTCCTCAATAGTCTCATTCATGGACTGTGTTATGACACTGGACATTTTTCTAAAGATGCACATGTGTAACATGAAGGCCTGGGCTTGTTGGGGTTTCTGTCCTGTCCAGTTCCCACAGCCAGCAAGTCCCAAAGAAAATCACACAGAGAGTCTATATTAATGATAAACTGATTGGCCCATTAGCTCAGGCTTCTTATTAGCTCTTGTAGCTTATATTAACCCATTATTCTTATCTATGTTAGCCACATGGCTCAGTACCTTTCTCAGTGGGGCAGGTCACATCCTGCTTCTTCAGGACTAGCAAGAGAGCTTCCTGCTTCCCAGAATTCTCCTGTTCTCATTGCTCCACCTCTACTTCCTGTCTGGTTTTCCCACCTATACTTCCTACCTGACTACTGGCCAATCATCGTTTACTTAATATATGATTGACAGAATACAGACAATTCTCCCATACCACTTTCCCTTCTTCTTTTTTTTTTTTTAAACAAAGGAAAATATCCATAGTCCATTTTTTGGGAATGTGGGCATAGTATTCCAGGCTATTTCCTGCTGGTTGGGGGCACTGATAATCTTATGGGGACCTAAAGAAAATTTAGAATTATGATCAAGTCCTGACTAGAGAATCCTGTGAGGCTTGGTCATCTCAGGCAGCAGTCTTGAATCTGTTCTGGATGTAGAACTCTGATATCCAGGCCATCTGTTCCTACCGGAGATTACTCAGGTGGTCTTCCTTGATCAAACCTGAGTTTTCTTAACTCAGAATGAATCCATAGCCTCTCATTCCCTGTGGAAACAAAAGCAAAATCTCTTCTCCAAAGTAACATACCTTTTGACTTCAATTTTGAAGTCAAGGTATTTTCAAAATACCTATCTTGGATTAATTTAGCAGCATTTATAAGCAAATATCTTTTAGCAGCTGTTGCTCCTTCCTCAGCATTCAAACAATTCAAAGAGAGCATAATAACATACAGTATCTAAGATTCCCTGTGTGTTTTCCATCTTTATGCAGCTTTATTTTAAATTCTATTTCTTTTATTTTTAATTTTTGGCTTTTTGAGACAGGATTTCTGTGTTTCTTTGTCCTGGAACTCACTCTGTAGACCAGGCTGTCCTTGCACTCACAGAGATCTGCCTGTCTCTGCCTCCCCAGGGCTGGGATTAAAGGTGTGTGCTACAACACTTTGAACTCACAGAGATCTGTCTGCCTCTGCCTCCCAGGCATTTGGGATTAAAGGTGTGTTCTAACACACCTAAGTCACAGAGGTCAATCTACCTCTGCCTCCCAAGTGTTGGGATTAAAGGTGTGTACCACCATACCCAACTACTCTCTTTCTTTATTTTTTACTTTAAGAACTTTAACCTTTAGCCTGCATATATTTTTAACACACTGTAAACCATTTAGAGGTTTTCTTCGTGTTTGAATCTCTCTTTACTATATATATCTCTCTTTTTCTGACCACGTGAGTCTTTAATTTGCTAAGAAATATGAAGAGGATTAAAGCCATGTTTTTGATGACTAGATCTAGCTTTATGAGATTTCAGCCTCATGGCTGAGGTATCAGCCGGAGCCATGTTTATTGCCACAACTCTATGGCATTTCAAGGTCCTTGCCAGCAAGCAAGCTGCAGCATTCTGCTCATAAACCACATTCAAATGTTATGTAATCAGACCGCCTGCCTGGAAGAGTCAGAGTTTGCCCTGGCAGGATGGCCAGTATTTTAAAATGGCACGGCTTTTTTCTTGCTATGGCTAAAAACCGAAAAGCATGCAGTCAGCTTTTCATCAACACTATTTAAGTGTTCATGACAGGACCTTTTAAAAGAGGTGCAAGGTTTTACAGCTAAAGCTGAGTAAGGAAGCCTCTCTTAGATGAGAGTGCTTGTTTGCCTCTATTAAGCAGAGCAGACCCAAGAAATTGCTGCTACCAAGAAAACATGCTTTACTCTGTTCTTTCCCAA
This sequence comes from Ondatra zibethicus, assembly GCA_004026605.1. Taxonomy (NCBI): domain Eukaryota; kingdom Metazoa; phylum Chordata; class Mammalia; order Rodentia; family Cricetidae; genus Ondatra; species Ondatra zibethicus. The sequence continues at coordinate 52,432 of PVIU01013578.1, read as the reverse complement.
GCTTTCTCTGGCTTTCTATGGATGTAGTTATCCACGTGGGCGCCATTCTGTAACATGAGGGCCTGTTCTATAAAATATAGTCGGTCTAACTTTGCATGAAGATTTCTCTATGACAAAATATGAAATTTTAGATTTTTGGTGCATTTCAAAATGAAGGACTTTTAAAAAGCTGGTCTATATTTCAAAGAGGATATGTTTTTAAAGATGTTTGAATGTAAAATAAATAATTTTATTTTATAAATGCTATGTTATATAGATGTGCAGATGAAAAGAAATAAGCTAGTTATTTTGTGGCTACTTCCTAGGAGGCAACAGAGAAAGAGTTGGGAGCACCTGAAAGGTCAGGTAGTCCCTGGCCCTTGGATCCATAGGGAAACCAGGAAGCATGAACTACATTGTTTTCTGGGGAGCTCTCAGTTGTGTAAACTGCATTGTGGATTGTGGATCCATAGTGAATTCTTTTATCTTGGAACTCATTCACCTTTCGGTCAGTTATGTTTTTGTCCTGTACCTGTGTATCTGTAAGTGGTTATATTTGTCCATGCCTTGAATTTACGGAGATATGCCTGTCTAAGTCTCAGTGCAGGGATTAAAGGCATGAACTGCCACACCTGGCTAGGAGTTCTTTTCTTGGAGAATTCAAAGGAGAACTAAAGTCTAGAGTAGGATTTTCCGGTCTAGTTGCTCATTTCCTAGTTAAAGGCTGCATGTTCCCGTTTCCTTGGATCTGCTGCTTGGAGCACAGTGAAATATATATATATTTATGGAACAAAAACAAAAGCTGAAAGAGTGGGCATAAGGACAGTTGCTAGAACTCAAATTCCTCTCTGTGAAATTAGAAACAGGGTCCTTCAGTTTGGATCTCGGGAGAGACTGGCTCAGATCTTCTGTTCCCTGGGAAAGAACAGGGCTTCTTGGGACCTTATCAGCAAGGTTCTTAGGGAGTTCATTATTCTCCTAGAAGGAAAAAGTGTGTATATGAATAGAAAACCTTATTCTCTTAGAAAATTACATTTCATTTTGATAAAGATATTCTGTACTTTCTGTGAAAATGAAGTAGACTTAAGCATGGATCCAGAAACTGAAAAAGAAAGACCATCAAGGCAAGCCAAGGCTCCTTTGAGCTATTCCTGTGTGAGGGAGCTTGGAGTGTAATGGACCCTCTCTACTCACTGTGGGAAGACATGGGCACTGCTAAAAATGCATCCCGGTATACAGAGAGGCATTGCGCATGATTCCATTGCAGACTCTTTCCATTCCTACCTTGTATTCTGCCTCAGTATTTCCAACCTACACATCTCCACTTCTCTGTCTCTCTGCCTCCCTGTCATGTTTTAGCCCCTTGACTAGACTTTCTGGACACGATCTCTTAGTGACCTTTGGATCTCTATTCTGGTTCTCTAGTTGGAACACTTTACTTTGAGGTTGGTTCAGACTTCTAGACTCCAACTCTGATGAGTAATCATATAACTGAAAATACCAATTATTATTTATAGTAATAACTAGAAAGCATCCATCTCTCAAAGCCAGTGTACCTGTGTGCTAATAGTAATAGTATTATTAATAAAAGCTCTCATCACCTAGTGTCCTGTGTTATCAGTTGCCTATCACAACTGAAAGACACATTTATTAAACTTATAATCTTTCTTTGCAACATTCAGAGAAATCAATTTCTGGATAGCACATTTTCACTTAAACATAAAAGTTGTTTTTTCATGAAAAGAGAAGAAAGTGGTTTGTCTGACAGATATAATGTACTAAAACTTCTAAACACTTGTGTCTTTTTGTAATTCTTTTATCAGGGAAAATATGTGGAGTGTAAGATAATTTCTTCTAAAATGACAATCCGTGTGCTAATAGAAGTTGTAAATGAAAGTCGCCAAGGCTCCATAACTGGATCCAGTAGTAATGGCTGCATGAGAAGTTTTGCAACCTCAAACAGCACGGGGCTCTTATATTATCCTGCGTTCTTTATCGTGTGTGCTACAGAGAGCTGCCTTCAACGGCTTCCTTCAGATAGTGCATCCTTAAAGTGGATCAATAGTAGAAGCAATCAAGGTGGCATTTTAATTAATTAAGCTTTCTTTGAGTTTAAAGTAGACAATGTGTTTTATTCACTAGATAAACAGAGCATGCTTAAATGAGATTTCAAAAGCTCTACTTTGCTTACTGATGATTTTTATAAAATTTTGCCACATGTCTCTTCTAATTCAGGGTTCAGGACACAGAGGTCCGCTTGGGAGGGGTAATAACAGTTGTCACATAAACAGAGTTCAAGGAGGAGCTCATTGGGTTTCCATCAAGGTTTGTGCACAGATGGCTGCTCATCTTGATGATGATTTTCTGCTTTCAAATGTGGATTGCTAAAAATAAATCACATAGTGATTTTTGTTTCTCTGATAGGTTCCTAACCATGTAGTTCAGGCTGGTTCTGAACTACCCCATCCCTTTGCTTCAGCCACCCTAGGATTTTCCGTACCTAGGTGTGCCAATGAGCCCACTCTGTTCTGCGCTTACATTGGGATTTGCTCCTCTCCCCTTTTGTTTCAAAGGTGGAGTCTTTATGCGGGTCACTTTAACTGACAAAATGCTTTTCAGATTTATGCATTAATTTGTCCTTTTCTAAAAAAAAAATCCCCTGAAGGGATTAGATATATTAATTAATGTTAAGGTCATTAGAGTGTTGAAGTGCAGTACTGTGACCCTCCTGGAGCACATTTTCAGGTGGGTTGAAACCAGACTGGTGAGTGTTACTGCTTATTTAGAAGGGAAGAATTGTATCCTGGTACTCTGTTGTCAGCCACTGAAAAATGTGCCTTCAGGGTCTGGAGAGGATGCTGTGCTCAGACATGTGGCACCATCTGCTTTTATTCTCTCGGTGCTTGTACAGCCCCTTTAGAATGCCAGTGTTATAGCATGCAAGCAGCTAAGTCTAGAAGAATTTGATAAGCCAGTACATTTAATACCTGGCATAACAGTTGTTACCTTTTCTTCTGTAGCTTTCTCTCTCTCTCTCTCTCTCTCTCTCTCTCTCTCTCTCTCTCTCTCTCTCTCTGTGTGTGTGTGTATGCTTGGTTGTGTGTTTTGTATTTGGGTACCTAGGTATTTACACATGTACATGTGTGTGTGTTTAAAGACCAGAGGCTTACATCTACCGTATTTGTTGCTCTCTTTCCACCATATTTCTGAGGTAGGCTCTAATTTTGAACTTGGAATCTGCCCTTTTGTTCAATCTGACTACCTAGCTTGCTCCAGAAATTTTTTTGTCTCTGCCTCACTGGTGCCAGAACTATGTACAAGTCATCATGTTCCCTGCATATTTACCATCCAGCACAGGGACTGAGGATCTAAACTCAGGTACTCACACTTGTGCAACAAGCACTTTACCCCCGAGCCAGTGACCTAACCCCTTGGTTCATACACTGAAGCCTGCTCTCCCAGGGTCTTCCATTTATTTCCATGGAATCTAAGGTAGGCTTTCAAATGTGCTCATGAGTACAGACTGTGAAGAATGACTCTACATGCATGACTATTAGAAAACAGTGCACGCTATAGGAAATTAGAACTGGTCCTTCCTCTCTTTTGGTGCTGTAGATGCTCCTCATCTAACTTCTTTCTGTCCCCGTACTCAGTCTACAGTGACAACCATTCTATTCTTTTCCATTAAGTGTGTGAAAACTTGTGTTATTTCTCTTAATATGATGACCTTCCATAGTGTTAATTACTGGCTATCCATGTTGTTGTTATTGACAGGATTTCATTTTGTTGTCAGAATAACACCACAGTGTCCTTTCTCATTTACCTGCTGAGAGTCACTGTTAAACTCATATAGCATTTGAAGAGATGGGAGTGATTGCTACCCTGATTTGATCATTAAACATTGCATGCATATATTGAATTACCATAACGTGCACCATAAAGTTGTTAAAACTTATGTTACAAAAAAACACTGGAATTTTGTTCCTGTGGTATTTACTACAGTCGATAGACCCAGTCAAATAATGAGGAAATATCAAAATGACCAAAATTCTGTGAATTGCATCAAAATTCCTGAAAAGATATATCTATTTTATGATTCACAGAGAATGAGGGGAGATGAGGAAACTATTCCAAGTTGGGATATATGAGAAATCAAGGTAATAGAATGTGAGGTGAGCGGGGCACTGGATTAAAACCTAGGATGGGGATAGTGTTGGAAAAACTGAGAAATTCCAAGGTAAGCATGTATGTTTGTTTATAAGATGCTACACACATTATGCTCTTAATTTTGTAAACATTGCCACAATCCATGGGGATTGGGTCTAGAACAGGAAATGATGGAAATGATGGAAAGAAACAACAGACACAGGGACATGAGAATTTTTTGAAACACGGGAAATAAACATCTGCCTTCATTGTTAGGATTGTCTTCTTTGTGTTTCATTTAAGCATAATAATTTTATAATTTTTGAGAATGCCATAGTATATTTTGGATGTATTCATGCCCCCAACCCAGATCCATCCCCACATCTCTACTGACTCAACGTCTTCATATTCTTTCTCTATCTCTCTCTCCACATCTCTCCTCCCATTTTCTCTGCCTCCCTCTCTTCTCCTCATTGAGTCTAGTTTTTGTTAGCCAACTACTCTTTGATGAGGGACCTCCCTTGGAATGGTAGGTGTACCAGAGGTCATACTACCGAGGAAAACTGACTCTGCATTTACCAGTAGCTATCAAATGTCAGCGGTCCACAGTTAAGGGCTGGACTATATCCCTTTCCTCCATGCTGGAATTTTGACTGGCTTGAGCTTGTACAGTCTTGTGTCTGCTGTCACAATTGCTTTGAATTTATTTGCGCATCTGTTCTGTTATACCTGGAAAAATATTTTCCTTGAAGTTATAAACCATCTCTAATTCTTAGAATATTTCTACCTCCTCTTCCATGAAGTTACCTGTGCCTTGAGAGGAGGGATGCAATATAGATTCCTGTATAAGCCTGAACACTCCACAGTCTCTCGTTCTTTGTATGGAGGCCAATTGTGGTTGCATTAATTTCTATCTATAGCAAGAAGAAGATTCTCTTTTGAGGGCTGGATGATGTACTGATCTATGAGTGTAGCAACAAGTCTTTATGAATTGTTTTAGCACTATGTCCATTTAACAAAATGTATATAGTGGTTTCCCCCTAGGACTTGTGACCAATGGAGCTACAGATTCTTAACCTTGTTAACAGTGCCTGGAATGGGTTCTGTCTTATGGGGCAGGTCTTAAATCCACTCAGGAAGTGGTTGCTTGCCTCCCTAGCATTCATTCTGCAGTGGATATATCTTGTTCATGATTGTAACTTATATTAATCAGGGCCAGGCAATTAGGGAAGAAAGCTGGTTCAATTAAAGGGGTGATAAAGAAAGTGAGGTCAGAGGGCAAATTACTAAAATAAATGTTTTCTGTCATGCTGAGGAAAATGAATTTCCATAAGGATGAAACCATTCTGTGCACAGCCTGTCTTCAGGGTTGCATGTGATAATCAGCAACCGAAAAGTGGAAAAATAAGACACTAACTTTTCATCCTAGTTTAGCTACCCCCTTGAAGTCCTTCGCTTTTGTTGCAGATTCTTTTTCTTATGTATTTATAAAAGGCCCTATATCTGGCCTGTTTTGATTTTTGAAACAAGGTCTTGTGTAACCCGGGTTGAATTTGAACTCAAAGCTCAGCCACCAGTCTTAGGATTACAATTGTACACTCCACAGTTGGCTTCTATGTCATCCATATTATAATTGTGTGATTTTTCCCCCCCTCTGGGAAGAAGTGAAGAAAATCTATTCCATAGAACCAATGACATACAAAATGAAAATTTAAACGAAGTCACAGTGATAAATCAATGAGGTTTTTTGGGGTTACTTACAGGAATAAGAGTGAGAGGCTACTTACAAGGGCACATATGAAAAGAATGCAGCTATATTCCTGAAGATTCCACTCCAGCATGGCTGATAACTCAGGAAAACATCCCTGGAGCTCTCTGCACAAGCCACCAGCATCTTTTCCAAGCAAAAATCTTTTCTCTATAGCTGCCTTTATTGCTTATATGATCTCATGGAGGACCTTTTTGAACCTTATAAGTTTCAGAAACATTCTGAGATTGGTAAGTCTTGTAAGTTTTGTTAGCTTCCTGAGCCATAATGAACCTTTCTCTAGAATAGAGTATTTCAATTGGAAGGTAATTTGTTATGCAAAACTCTAACCCGTCCTCTGGCTCTTAATTCTTTCTGCCCTTTCTCTTAAAATGTTCTCTGAGCGTTGGCAGAGTTTTTAAATATCTAATTATTTTTTCCATTTATGGAAAAACATTGGATAATTATGTCACTACAGCAATGACTTTTTCATTGATTTTATTGAGCTATACATTTTTCTCTGTTCACCTCCCTTCCTCTCCCCTCCACTCCCTTTCAACCCTCTCCCATGGTCCCCATGCTCCCAATTTACTAAGGAGATCTTGTCTTTTTCTACTTCCCATGTAGATTAGATCTCTGTATGTTTCTCTTAGGGTCCTCATTGTTGTCTAGGTTCTTTAGTAATTTGTAGGCTGGTTTTCATTGATTTATGTCTAAAAACCACGTATAGGTGAGTACATAGGATATTTAAAGAGTTTGATAAGGTATTAGTCTCTGTAGTACTCTTTCCATTGCAAAACAGAAATTTTTTCCATGACCAATTGAGGGTGACAGTGATCTATAAACGTAAGCACACATATTTAGAAAAGCATTTGTCAGCCCATCATAACTGTTCAATAAAACAATAACAATTGCTTCCCCATTGTGGTCTATGGCTTTTCCCAGCCATGAGTTTTTGCCCTAATGTACAGTACCAGACATTAGTTCCTTTCCATGGAGTGGGGCTAAAATCCAATAATAAAGCAACCAATAATAGTTGTCCTACTATTGTGATAGTGAGCACATCTTGCCCAGTATATTGATAGCATACAGGGTCCATATCCAAGGAAGACAGTTAGTGATAATTGTCTACCAGCAAGATACCTTCAAACATTATTAAAGCTACAGAGGGAGAGAGAGAGAGAGAGAGAGAGAGAGAGAGAGAGAGAGAGAGAGAGAGAGAGACTTAGTGATTCCAATTCAGTCTGGCTTGGTTTCTCTATATCCTGAAGCCAAAGTGTCTGGTAAATTCAGCAGTAGGGACTTACTATATAATTCTGGCAAGCAACCAGTATCATCAGCAATAGCTTTTATTATTCTGGAGCCTCTGGTGCCTTCTTAGCCAACAACTCATAGGGAAGTGGCCAACCTCTTCAGTATTTTCATTTAACAAACTTAAATGAAAGGTTCTGGTGTCTTTCCCCATTCATATAGCATGCCTTTATTTAAACTCATTAATTGTAATCTCTACTGTTATTTCAAATCTGGGGAATACTCAAAAATTAACACTTTCTAAATAAACCTTTTTTTGCAGAGTGTCTCTGAATTTTCCATTCCACCTAAATTCCAGTTGGTCTTAGGTGGTCAGTGGAATACTAAAAAAGAAGTATGAGCCAGTTCCAATACAGCAGAAAAGATCTTATTATTTCTAACTGTTATTCAGTCAAAAGAGCATTTTAGGTATATCAGCATTTGTAGTAGACATTACCCTATCTAGACCTATAAAATAACAGGCTTTCTTTTTTCTGTGCCATCTAGCTTTCTTCCTCTTCCTGGGGTGCTGGCACTGCTACTGGATTCTTGTGTAACACCCAAGTCTGACTGGCTATCCTTGCTGCTTGGTCTGGCTTAGGTATAAGAACTGTGCTGTGCTGTGCTTGCTATTGGATGTGACTTGTCAGTTGTGACAGATGCTCTTCCAGCACTGTGGCCCTTGCCTTTTCATCAGCTACATGTGCTAAAAGGTACCCAGGCTGGAAAGACAATATTTACCTCCAGTACACTTTATATCACATGTTCTGAGGGAATAATTGTCTAGCTCTAGGATAGGTTTGTCTTTTCTGCCTTGATTTTTTGCTCTTGTTTTAAAGCCTTTCTGAATCTCAGTAGCACAGTATTTAGTTTTTTGTTAATTTTCCTTGTTGTAGGAGGCCGGTTGTTTGTCCCCAGTTGCTTAGCCATTAAAATAATCACACAGAAACCATATTGTTTGCAATACTGTTTGGCCAATAGCTTATGTGTATTTCTGGCTAACTCATTTCTTAAATTAACCCATCTCCATTAATCTGTGTATTACCATGAGGCTATGGCTTACCGGGTAAAGTTCTGGCATCTATCTCTGGCAGGGCTACATGGCTTCTCCTGACTCCACTTTCTTTCTCCCAGCATTCAGTTTAGTTTCCCCCGCCTACCTCTATTCTGCCCTGCCAGGCTTAAGACAGATTCTTTATTAACCAATGGTATTCACAGCATACAGAGGGGAATCCTACAATACCTCACCTTTTCTGTTTAAATAAAAAGGAAGGTTTTAACTTTAACATTGTAAAATTACATAAAACAAAACAGGTATCAAGCAAGAATTACAGTTATAATATTTATACCTACTTTGTCTTTTATCATTACTAAAAAACTATAATTATAACTATAACTATTTATTCTTCAACTCCATCAAAGTCTCCAGAAGGATATAATATTACCTAAGTAAGCAAGAAGTGTATTGTAAGCAACTTTCAAAACTCTAGAATTGACAGAGACATCTCATTGCCTGGACAGTCACCCAAAGTTCTTCTGTATCATTGGAGCATCTATCTTCAGCCTACAGGCCCATAGTATCCAGCAGACTTTTCCATGAAGCAGACAACTTCAAAGACAGTTCTGCCTATATTGGAAGCTTATCAGCCACATTTTCCTGTGTCCTGCAGAATGTCTAGCAGACTTTTTCATGTAGCAAGAATTTGAAGGACCATCTCACGTTTAGGAAAGTTCAGCAGTCATTTCTCTGTGGGTCCTGCATGTCCAGTTCATACAGCATAGCATCAAGCAGTCCAGGGAAGAGCAATTTCTTGTCCAAATGGCTAGCCAACACCATAAGGAGCCTCTTCGATGCCCATCTTCCTCTTGAAGTAATTAGTGCTGCCAGGAGCATATGTGTCTCACTGTCATGAAAAGTCGTAAGTTCTTAAACATTTTAAATGCCATATTCTGTAGTCTTTGAAAGGATTGAGGAATGCCTATCCATCTGAAATATGTCTCTATATATCTAGAAAACCTAACTAACATGACTACAAGGTTGACTATTATAGATGATTATCTATAAACCTATATTTCTTAATTATACATTAAATTTTTAAATGAGCTGCACGAACACAATACCTTAATAAAGAGCAGAAATATACATATAACAAAATTGACCTTAAATATGTATTAATAAAACAAGATCCCTACCAATACAAAGTATCCATCTCTGTAGCATATCCCCCTTTAAATGTAAACAACCATTTATAAACAATATTTTGGAATTTGGCTGCAGTTCTCTCTAAACTACTTCCTGCTGTTTATTGGGTAATGTAATTTTTGGGATTGTTCACAGTGGCCTTCTAGGGGGATCTTGGTCCATCAAACCACACTAGTCTGGAATTAATCCACAGGTTCTCATCTTCTGTGGAATAAGAAGAAGAACCTCTTTTCTAAAACAACAAATCCTTAGACCCAAATTCTGAAGTCATGATGCCTTTTAATATCTATGCTGGTTTGGCTTAGCCACCCATACAATGTAATATCTCTCTGCACTTAGCTCCTTCATAGTCAAAAAAATTTAAAGAAAACACAATAATATACACAGTACAGACTCTCTTGTATAACCATCTTTATGTGGCTTATTTTTCTTACTCTATTAATTTTTCTACAAGTTTAATATTTATTTTAGTCTCTTTACTCCTTTAATCTATGATTGTCTGTACTCTTTTATATTATATTTACTGTCTCCTTATTCTTTTTCTTCTCTCTTCCAAGCCTACATACATTTATCCAACATTGTGGCCCATTCAGAGGTCTTTTGTTTAAATCTGAATTTGACTTTATTGTGTATCTGTAATTATTTTCTGATGAGAAGCATCCTTTTCTTTTTTTTTTATTTTTTTGCTAAGCAGGCATGGCTAGGGCCAATAAGACCCTGCCTGTTGGCTCTGCACAGTTTAACATGGAAGAAGCATGTTTACAAGAACTGTGCTGTGCTCTGCCTGCTGTTGGATGTGACTTGTTGGTTCTGACAGGCGCTGTTCTAGCGCTGTGGCCCTTGCTTTTTCATCAGCTACATATGCTAAAGATATTCAGGCTGGAAAGACAATATTTACCCCCAGTACACTTTATATCCCATGTTCTGAGGGGATAATTGTCTAGCTCTAGGATAGGTATAGGTTCATCTTTTCTACCTTGATTTGTTGCTCTTGTTTTAAAGCCTTCCTGAGTCTCAGTAGCACAGTATTTAGCTTTTTGTTAATTTTCCTCTTAGGAAGTAACTCAATACAAAACTTGCCACTTTGGCCTTCAAGAGACACAGATAGATCCTGTTGTCTTCTTTGATTTCCTTCTATTTCTTCTTGACTGAGTTTACATGTTCCACACATGATCTGGAGAGTCAAGGCAATGAGGATTTGCCAGAATGTCTCCTATCTCAGAAAGAGGACGATCTACTATAAGGCTCAGCAAAGCTACTAGTGTTCAATATTGGTTCCAACCTGTTTTTAATTCTCTTTGGAAACAATTCTATCAGATCCAGTGATATAGAAATTAAACACTGCCTCTCTCACACTAAGTTCCCTCAGTAACCTGTGTCCCACCTCTATTGTTTTTCAGTCTCTGATATTTGTTATTTTTTTCATAATATATTTTAGATTATATTCTTACCTCTCCACCAACTCCTCCCAGATTATTCCCAGCTCCTTACCCACCCATCTTCATGCTCTTCTCTCTCTCTCCCTCTCTCTCTATTTCTCTTTCTCTAAAAAAACACAAAAAATGAAAATCAAGATAAGCAAACTTAAAAAGAAACTAAATAAGATAAAAATACCAAACCAAACAAAAATACAAACAAAACCCCCCACGTAGCTCATTTTCTTTTGGCCAATTATTCCTGGGCATGAGGCCTGCCCTGGAGTGTGGTTGATATATTTACTTACACTTCAAATGTTCTTAAATCTATCAGATATTTAGGGGAGTCTCTATTTATGAAGGAGACATGCCAACAAATATCAAGTTGTCACAACACATATTGCTGTGTAGAGGCACCATGACTAAGGCAACTCTTAAGGAAAAAAACATTTAATTGTGGGCTTGTTTACAGTTTTATATGTTTAGTCCATTATCATCATGGCGGGGAATATGGTGGCATGCAGGCAGGTGATGGAGCAGTAGCTGAAAGCTATATCCTGATCTGTAGACAGAGAGAGACAGAGACAGAGGACAGAGACAGAAAGAGAGAGAGAAAGAGAGGGAGAGAGGGAGAGAGAGAGAGAGAGAGAGAGAGGTAGAAAGAGTGTATGCCTAGGCCTGGCATGGGCTTTTGAAACCTCAAAGCCCGCACACAGTGATACACTTCCTCCAACAAAGCCACACCGGCTAATACTTGTAATCCTTTCAAATAGTGCCACTCTTTGGTGATTAACCATTCAAATATATGAACCTATGAAGGCTGTTTATATTCAAACCAACACACAGGTAAAGGAAGGTGACTACCCTGTGATTTCCATGGAATCACTCTACTCAAAGGTAGCTTGAATCTTGCTGTATGTTCTATCACTCATCTTAAGGAACATGTAACAACCATTATAACAAGGAGGCACACCATCCCCACACCATCTGTAGAAAGGTTACCATGTGGTGATTACTTTTGTGGATGTTCCTCCATCATATGGGTCAGCCTTACTTGAATGGGTCAGTACCCATTATAGGGTTCATGGAACTACTCCTCTCCAAACTCCTCTTTGATTCTGTCTGTCCTTGTTCAGGTGCTTTTATATTATGTGACCTTTCCCCATGAGCCAGCAACAAATGTATACTTATTTCAGACAGCATCAATGGCAGATCATAATAACAAATTCTAACTTGGTAAACAAATACGTTTATTGGGAATATTATAGGTTTATGTTTGAAATGCTGCTTACAGGACCATGTATGAGAGGTTACTTATATGAGCATGTAGGACTCAAAAGCACCCACAAGCTGATCTTAGGCATATGTGATGATTCAGGAAAGTTCCAATCCTGGAGTTCTTGGTGTAACCTGCAGGTAGCTTTACAGGTTGGAGAGAGTTGCTTCTCCCCAGAACTCCTTGTTCTTATAAAACCTTGAGGAGGACCCTTGTGAATCTTGTATGTTTCAGGAATATCTTGAGACTTTGGAGTTATTATTTCCCCAGTCTTGTGAGTTGTGCTAACTTCCCATATCTGTCTGTCTATCTATCTATCTATCTATCTATCTATCTATCTATCTATCTATCTATCTATCTATCTATCTATCTACCTATCTTTAACTTCCTGTAAGATTCCTGTCTCTCAGGGTTCCTGTTATTATTATGATTAATGATAAAATAAGTGTAAGGCATGCATCATAGCAATTACATATGTTACAATTGTTAGTATTTAGACATCTGTACTGGCCTGTCCTTGGGGTCCTGACAGGATATGCCCTCAGCTGTAGCCATTAAGAGCACCTCCTGTGCACATTCACTATGTTCCCTTTTAAAAGTAGGCCTGCCCACCTCCTGTCTCTTTCTCTTGTTCTCTCTCTTTCTCTCTGTCTTTCTCTTTCTCTCTCTCCCTCCCTCCCTCTCTCCCTCCCTCCCTCTCTCCCTCCCTCCCTCCTTCTCTTTTCCCCTTTCTCTCTCTATCCCTTTTTCTCTTCAGCCACTCTTGTCCCCAGGGACTGGTCTCCGATTCCCCCTGCCTCTTTCTCTGCCCCTTCTCTTTCCTCTTCCAATAAACCTCCTATGTGAGCCTTGTTGCATGGCATGATTTCTCTTCATGACATTTTTTAAATTACCACAATGATAATGGATTTAAAAATCAAGAAGTAGGTTTTTATGCTAGAATAATCATATTGAGTCAATTATATTACATTCAACTACTCTAAGTGTTTATTGATTTGAAATCAGTTTTAACTTGACTTTGAGAAAATGTAAGACTTGAGACCTGGATTTTCCAGTATATAATATGTAACTCTAATTTCAATTTACTAATAACTAATTCTGATGAATGTATAAGGTGTGCATCTGCCTTGAAAGTATCTGCAATTTATTTGGCTTTCATTCCACTATCCTTTGGTCTGCTGGCTAGTTCTGGCTACCTCCAGTTGGTCGTGTGCTCATCTGAGACACCAAAGAGAAAACATGGAGTTGTCAGGAAGTGGTAGGGTTATCTAAATGCAGAAAACCTGCCTTTTCCCTCTGCAATTAATATATATCTCTGTAAAAATGATTTTGAAGCCACCTCTTCCTGGTTGTCCTGAATAATCTATCTTCATAGTTATGGCAGCTAACGGAAGCTCTTGCAGGTTTAAGGCTCCCTTCATTTTTTAGGACAAATTTCTAGAGGGTGAGAAAAAGCAGAAAAGTGCATTTTCAAATCAAGCTTGGAGTTGACTAGAATTGCAGTGACAAATTTTCAAGGGTTGTATTGATATTAGACAAATTAAAGTTTCTAAGAATTTTTGGAATAATATTATATTTAAAACAACCTCTGCTTTAAAGCAACAAAGGTTTTTTCAAGACAATTGATTTTTCTACATATATTTATCTTGTGAAGAACTAAAATGTCAAAACAAAGTACCTAATAACTTGAAGGCAAAGGAGAGAGAAGTGTTTTTAGTATTTTCAGATGACCAAAAACAAACCAATCTTGGCCAGCCAGCGCATAGTCGCAGAATATAAAATGATATTTCCACATTAAGGCCTTTGTTTTCTGAGATGAAGCCACTGAAATAATTGTCTAAGAAATAATTTTAGCAGTACTAAAAATAATAGCCTTGTATAGTTTCATTCTTGATATAAATCCCTGAGCAGACCAAATTTTACAAAAAGGGCATTTTACTATCCATGTCTTCAGTGATATTGGATATGTGTCAGGCCTGATCATATAAATGCCTTCTTGCAGGGCTATTTTAAAACTAATTCAGAAGGAGGTAAGCTTAAGTGTTTGTAATTATGTAGCCCAGGCTAGTCTGGAACTCACTGTGTAATCCATGCTGACCTTGAATTTGAGATCCTCTTATCTCAGCCTTCCAAAGGTTGGAATTGTAGGCTGTATAACCACACCTGCCCCAAATCAAATTCTATTGAAATCTCTCTACAGAGCAGTCAAGGCAGTATTTGGATTAGCTGAGTGTTAATGTGACTTCTTTGATTACCTGGAAGCACAAGAGAGGCCTGAGGTTACACACTTGTGCCTAAAAGGAAAAATCATGAAATGGTGAAGTCATAAAATTTCAGAAGCCGTTAAGCTGTAGTTCATTGTACATTCATAAAACTAGTCTCCTACTGTTTTATAACAAAGCACCACATATTCAGCAGCTTAAAACAGCACTTCTTTTTAAATTTAGTGGCTTTGGGGATAAGTTCAGGAAATCTCAAGTGACTCCCAAGTTTGACCTACTAGATGGGACAGTCTGGGCTCTTGTGTGGAGAGTCAGGAAAAGAGACTGCTTGTGGTCTGTGCTCCTGTGTGGATACAATGTTTGTAAGCACGTTTTGGTTATTGGACAAATTTAGTTCCTTATAGTTGTAGGATTAAAGTTCCTGTTCCCCTTTTGGGTGTCAGCCTGAAGAATCCTAAGATTCCAGAAGCTGCTTGTATTCCTTTCTACACTGTCCTCTCCATCACTAAGCAGATGGGGCATGTCAATGCCCTTTCCCCTTGAAGTCTTTCTAACTGCTGCTTCTGTTGATGTGCTAATAGAAAACTCTTCTGCTTTTAAAGAACTAAATGGACAGTTAGGTCCATCTATTTAATCTGCACATCTTATGGACAAGTGATTAGTAGCCCAAATTTTACAGCAAAATCTTTTATCATTTAATGCAAAATAATCATAGAGCAAAACTAGGTGTTGGAGAGCATGGGGGGCCATCTTAGACTTTGCCTATCACAGTTATGTTATTGTTATCTAGTTATTTCATGATTAAGTGTACCTTCTTTACCTAAACGACTCAATTATTACATGCCTGAAAACAGGGCACAATTTTATACTTTGCCAAACTTTTCCACAGCACTTATTAACAGTATATTCTTGTCAAAAACTTCTTGAATTGAGTTCCTTTGGGATAGAAGAAGAGTGAGATGTGGCCTTTGTCTTGGAAGCTTTTCGTTTATTAAATCAGCATTCATAGTGATCCAGCTAAACTGTACAGTTGTTTCGAGAATCTGCTTTTGTGCTTGGATAGTGATTGTTGTAGAACAGTGGATTTTGAATGCAAATTTCTGAAAGATGAAGAAAACAATCATACGCATTCTCTAGAATGTTTTCTATTGTTAAGGCCCCCAAACAGAAGTGGGTTTAGAGTAAAAAATATGTTTGTGTTTTTGTTTTATTGCTGCCTGTGCCTGTTACTCTAGTCTAGACCATATGATTTAAAAAGTCAAGCTTCCCTTCCAGTTGCTTCAGTGATGTGAATGCTCAGAAAACTAAAAGTTGTACCATTAACAACAGGTTAACTGTATTTTAAGGAAATATCAGACATTTTCCTTTACCAGAAGCATGCATGTGCTGACCTCTAGAACTATGACTAACATTTTGGATTCCAAGATGGGAAAAGAAATTTTCTTTAAGAAATAATGTTCATGAAGAAGAGAAGGACCATTTATAATCTATTTGAAGACGTTCAAGAAGGATTTTGAAAGTTGGTTGGTAACTATGAATAGCATTTGAAAACTGCCCCAGGAAGACCAGACGGAAAAGAACTTTCTGCCTCATTATCCTGTGAGCTGGCTAAATGAGATTGCATTTTTTCCTCTCTGTGAGAAATCTGATATGCTTTGTATGATATGCTCTTTATTTGCAAATCAGAAAACCCCTACCAAGAGGAATTTATCACATAGTTACATGTTTTCTATCTCAATTCTTAGATGCTAGACTACTGCTATATTCTGTAAACAACTCCACGTGAAGGTAATAGAAAGTGTTTTAAAGTTCTCAAAAGACTGTGAAAATACTATGGTGGCCTTTCTCTATTGCTGTAGAGAAAACAAATTGCTGAGTATTTGAAATCCCTTATCGAATTTGTTCTGGAGTAGGTAGGTTTTGTAGAATTCCTGAGATCTGGTTGTTAGTAATCTAATCATTAACTTCCTTTATGAGTAGCCTTAAATGTTAGCTCCCTTTGACGAACAAGGAATGGAGTGATGGCCATTTGTAGGCGAAGGTGATGCTGCCAGCATTTATCTGCACCTTATTTGTCACCACAGAAAGACTTGTACTTGACTTGTTCATAATGAGAACTTGCTCATCTTCTCCATCCTTCTGCTCTTCAACTGGACCTTGGGAGCTCAGTCCAGTGTTCCGATGCGGGTCTCTGTCTTTGTCTCCATCAGTCGCCGGACGAAGGTTCTATGGTGACATTCAAGATAGTCATCAGTCTGACTATGGGACAAGGCCAGTTCAGGCACCCTCTCCTCCACTGCTCAGGGTCCTAGCTGGGGTCATCCCCATGGACTCCTGGGAAGCCGTCTAGAGCCAAGCCTCTTTCCAACCCCAAAATGGATTTCTCAATTAAGATATCTCCTTCTCTGCTCCCATATCTGTCTTTCCTCCATCTCAACCATCCCACTCCCCCAAGCTCTCCCCAACCCTCTCCTCCTCCCCTCTTCCTTCCCCTCTCCCTTTCCCTCTACCCTTCCCTCACCCCCATGCTCCCAACTTTTGCCAGGCAATCTTGTCTGCTTCCAATTTCCAGGTGGATCTATATATGCTTTTCTTTGGGTTCACCTTATTACTTAGCTTCTCTAGGATTGTGAACTATAGGCTCAATGTCCTTTGCTTATGACTAGAATCCACTAATGAGTGAGTACATACCATATTCATATTTTTGGGTCTGGGTTATCTCACTCAGGATGGTGTTTTCTACTTCCATCCATTTGCATGCAAAATTCATGATGTCATTGTTTTTTTACAGCTGAGTAGTACTCTAATGTGTAGATGTGCCACACTTTCTTTATCCATTCTTACATTGAGGGGCATCTAGGTTGTTTCCAGGTTCTGGCTATTACAAATAATGCTGCTATGAACATAGTTGAACAAATGCTTTTGTAGTATGATTGGGCATCTTTTGGGTATATTCCAAAGAGTGGTATTGCTGGATCCTGAGGTAGGTTGACATCCAATTTTCTGAGAAACTGCCACACTGATTTCCAAAGTGATTGCACAAGTTTGCATTCCCACCAGCAATGGATGAGTGTTCCCCCTTACTCCACATCCTCTCCAGCATAAACTATCATTGGTGTTTTTGATATTAGCCATTCTGACAGTTGTAAAGAATATGAGCAAGGAAGTCAGGAACACGAAGGGTTCACCCACTGAGACAGTGTGCCTGAGCTAATGGGAGCTCACCAACTCCAGCTGGACTGGGAATGAACAAGCATGGGATCAAACTGGTCCCTCTGAATGTGGTTGACAGTTGGGGCAGACTGAGGGGCCATTGACAATGGCACTGGGATTTGTCTCTACTGCATGTACTGACTTTTTGGGATCCTATTCTCTTTGGATGCATACCTTGCTCAGCCTAGATGTAGTGGGGAGGGCCTTGGACATCCCACAGGGCGGGGTGCCTTGCCCTCTCTTAGGACTGGAGGGGGTGGAAGGGAGGGTGTGTGTGGGGAGAGGGAGGGAAGTGGGAGGAGGGGAGAAAGTGAGAATTTTGATTGGTATTATCTTTAAAGTAATAAAAATTAAAATAAAAAATATTTTTTATAAAAAACAAAGAGAACTTGAGTCACATCTTCCTGACCTTTTTTGACAAGTGACAAAAAATTACAGTAGATGAACAATTGTAGCTATTATCATGGAGAGAGAACATTTTCCAGTTGTTTTCAAAAGATAAATGCTGGGAAACAAATCTAATGGTTACAAATGCTATATTATGCATAAATGCAATACTTTTGCATTGCTATTTTCCGCAAATGGTACTGAGGTCTCTGTAAAGATCTCTCCACTGTAGAGCATGCCAATAACGTGGACTATTGACTTACCCATGTGTTATGATTTACACCTGCCTTTCCCACGCTTTTAAAACGAAACCCTTAATAACTTTTTCTCTATAAAAAAGAACATATTTAGTCTCAGAACTGGCTCTTAATGATATGAGAACAGTTCCGTTTTTCTTCTCTCTATGTTGCTGTACAGGACAGAATAAGAACAAATTCTAAGACGTTAAGTTCTTAGAGGAGTTTTCATTAGAATTGTAGAAGTGGGCAAGCTGGCATGTTTGTGATGCTGCATTTCAAGCAGCTGACTAGGAATAACATGGTGAGGCTCCTGCTTTCTTGCAAGCTGACTGCAGAAAAGGCTGTACAAATGTCACTGATTACTTCTGGCATCATTAATATTTTAAACTGTTGCATTATAAAATATTTAAATGTAAATATTTTGATGTGTCTTAATACAGTTGCAGCACAGTAAGATTGGAAAGGTCTCTTATGCTGCATTTTAATTAAATCCATAAAGAAAATTCCTTTAACTTCTGTGAAAGCTCCTGCGTAAATCCAATATAGAGCTTGCATTTCATTGATTGCTTCTGCAAATTATGTGTCTCATCGTCATACTGTTCACCCCCCTTTTCAGAGACAAATGGTAATTCTGCTCGGAGTTTTCCCTGAGCAATGTATTTAGACTGTTAAGTTTTCAAGGCCTGATTGCACAAGTCTTACCCATCATACTGTTCTTTGGATTCAGAAAAAAACACCTAAAAACCTCAGCATTTAAATTCTTTAAAAATGTATTTTATTTTTAACTGTGTACTACCCAACTATGGGTTCAGTATGCACCAGTGAATGAGGTTGTCTGTGGAAGACAGAAAAAGATGTCGGTTCTGTTGGAATTGGAGTTACAGGTGGTTGTGAGCCACCTGAGGTGGGTGTTGGGAATCTAACTCAAGTCCTCTGCAAGCGCTCAAGAGCATGTTCTTAACCACTGGGCAATCTCTCCAGCCCAGAAAGTGTCCTTTATAATGTCTTACTTATGGTTAAGTCCTCATGATTTGGTCAGAAATATATTGTATAGCTATTGAATAGAATAAGATTACTTTTAAACATATTTGCCACAATTTGATATTGGTGTGATTTTTCTGCAGTGTTGTAAGGAATTTCATCATCATCACCACCAGTGGCAGCATCATTATCTTCATCATCATTATCATCACCATCATAATCATCATAATCAACATCAGCAACATCAGCAGCATTTACTGAATGCCTAAAGTGGGATCTATCTTTGAACACAATGTGTTCATAATGTGCATAATTATTAATCTTATGTCATCATATAAGAAGTATGGTTATGGACATCTTAAAAGTTATTGCTCATTTGTGTCTTTTTGCTCATTCCTTCTTTATTTCCTTCTTTACTCATTACTTGCTTAGAACCGGGAATCGGGGTAAACTCGGGAGACCAAACCAACAGAACAGACATTATTTCTATTTTAAAGAAGCTTATGTTGAATTCAAGAAACAGGTCATGATAAGCCATTTAGTATCAAATCCATCACCATTTTCTTTACTCTATTGTGTGTCCAGTCCCAATGTGCATAAATTCAAGATTGAGACAAAACCATTCATCACCATGCTGCTCCTTTCTTTCCCAGCACTTTTGGAAGTGAGGGAAGTGGCCATGTTACTCAGTTCTGCCCAATGAGACACAAGATCAATACATTTTCTGAGAAGATTCCTGAGGGCACTTTTCTTGTCCTGGTAAAGGAAACTAACACTGATGATGTTCATTCATGCCCCTGTCTTTGTCTCTGTCTATTGCTCTCTTTTCCTCTCGCTCTTTTACGTGTCTTTCTGAAGTGTTAGCAGGCACCTGCTGACAACAAGGCAAGAATTTAAAGCTTCAGAGGCATCACTGCCTTCCTGAAGTCTTTAATTCCTGATGTTTCCTGCAAGGTTACCATATGTGAGGAAAAGAAACTGTTGTTTCATATCTATTAGATTTCTTGCCTGTTAAAGCTGACAGTCTCCTAACTGGTACAGAAGTGGGCCGTGCACAAGGTAACCCACACTGTGACAGTGACCTTTTAGGAACTGTTTGAAGCACGATTAATAAAAACTCAGAGAGAAAAACAGGGATTCCTTCCACCTGAAGACCAGAAAAGCACAGCAGCCAGCCACTGGCTCTTACCTCGACCTCAGTTCGAGAATGGTGATGTGGCTCTAGGAAACCTCAGAATGAGACTGTGTCTGAGACTGTTTCCTTCCGATTTATAGTCCTCTCCAGGGCTTGTACTAAAGGTGTGTACCACTGGGATTAAAGGCATGCACAGCCTGGTTACTCTCTGATCTTCTTGCAAGTTTTATTTATTAAAATACAAATGAAATGCCACTATGGCTGTTTGGATCAGTAAGAAGACGTTTGGATTTAGAGAAGGCTTCTTAAAGAAATGGATGCTAAAATTATGCTCAGTGTAAGCAGGATTTCAGGGGAAACACACTGCAGTGAGGGATGGACATTATAACTCTGATGCTCACCATCCATTTCCACATAAAACACCATCTTTTGGGTTTTTGTAGATTGTTTCCCTTTAAACCTTTTTTTGTGTCTCTAAGAAGATTTTGTTCCCTTCTGGTTTTCAAATGAAAATGGTAGCTTTAATTTTATTCTCACATAAGTCATAATGCAATCAGGAATCGCTGTACATCCGCTGGAAGGAAAGATATTCTTAAGCAGCACTATTTAAAGGAGGGTACCTATTCTCTCCTCGGGCCACATCCCTGAAGATGTGGCATTGCCTTTAAGTCAAGCCGTCTTTAGGCTTCTTTGTTTCCTGAGTGAATAACGACCTACCTCCACCTTATTAGACCAGAGAGGGTACTTATTCTGCAACCTAAAATAATGGCAGCCTAGTACTTGAAAAAAAAAACCTATTATCTGATATTCTATGCTGCTCAATACTTAGAGACTGTTTGGCTGAATGAATATATGCATATTTTTTATCTATTCCAAAAGATCAATCATATTCATGTCAGGTAGGCACAGGGCTGGGACCCTCATTTCATCCCCAGTCTTTCATACAGAGATGCTCTTGCTGAATTACACTTTGACATTACATCACCTGACTATATTGGGGGTGTTGAAGAAACACTCCTCTGAGATGCATAGCTACATTTACCATGAGGCTGTCATGAAGGATGCTATTAACTAGTTCACAGATTCATGTGAAAATTACTTTTGATTTCCTGTGTGTTTTACTTTCTGTGGAGAGAGAAATATAATTGTTTATGTTTTTTTTTTCTGGGATGACTGGCACCATTCCCAGTATTGAAATTGATTTAGGCAAATGAACAGGCTTTCATTATGCCCACCCTTTTCTTCCTGTAAGCTAATCTCATTTAATGGTTAATCTTATGCTTATTTTCACTCCAGACTATTTTTTAAATTTATTATATATATTTCATGTTACTGAGCAAAGTTTTGCTAAACGTTGCCTCCTCTCTCTCCAGGTATGGTGTGTGTGTGCTCATCTGAAAATAGGAACACACATGAGAAAAGATTTCCTCGATAGCCCTTCAAAGTCAGCCTTTTTATGTTGTGTGTGGTCTTTTGGTTCATGTAAGGGGGAATTGTTTTTGAAAGTGTGTCCTCAACATGACTATTAGTATTAGAAGTAATGTTTTCTTTACTCTTTCCCCTGTCCCTTGACTTAACTTCACTTTGGCTTAAAATGGTTTTTGGTTGAGAAAGTGTGAAATTGACAGTTTTCCCAGAAGCGTTTGCAATTAAAGTAGAAGCTTGGGAGATGCTGTGGGGATGTATTTGAGGAAGATTTTCCTTCATTTCTTTTCTTTTAGTTTTAACTCTTTGAAAGTATTGGTATAAAATTACCTAGCAGCTTGAATTCTATTCTTTATAAGTTTCTTTCCTATGTAACCAATCCTGTGGGCCACCATAACATTATACATTTTGAACTTAATAGTAGATTAATTTAATGTTGAAAATATATCTAATTGCTTTGGACTTTCTATGTGACACCCTGAAACAGACTAAGTTATTCAACTGCCCCTCAAATCAAAAGATCCTATTTTCTAAGGGTTTTAGTGAAGGTTGTGAGACTTTGAAGACATTTGTGTGTTTTGGACAATGATGGAACCAGGGCATTCTCATCTATCAGGAATTTATTGTTCTGGGATAAGTGAGGTTCCAAAGAACCTGGAGGAACCTATTCCTTCAGGGACTTTCAGCTTCTTTAGTGGGGTTCTGAGCAGATGGAAAGTGGGGGTTGAATTCCTTCTGTCACTGGGGTCACTTCTTGCCTCATCTCAGAGACAGTGCTGAAGCTAGGGGATGATGGGGACTGTGAATTAGAAGAGGAACTTTGGGATAGGAACCAGATTCCCTTCCCCCACCCACCTGACCTGCTTTCTTGTTAATGAAAGGTACTCAGCCCATTTTTCTAGGTCATGGGAGAGTTTTGCAGTAAGGGTTAGTGCTTCCATGGCCTTGCTTTCTGTTGTGTGGAAATAGAGATGGCAGGAAGAAGAATCTCCAAAGTGGAATTCCATGATTTTAATTTACCTAACACACAGGTGTGTACACACATGCACAAACATACATGGAAGATACAGAGATTTGCCACTTTGGGCTCAGTTCCTGGGCCCTAAGAGAGTCCAAAGAACACACTCTTCCTCACGCATGGTGAGGATGTAGTGAGTGGATACTGGGGGTACTAGAATTTGAAGAAGGAGCATTATGAAAAATACATTTTGTTTATAATAACATAATACAGTTATTTGAGGAAGAACAGGACTGAGATAGTATCTAAAATATTTACCTTTTCCCATATTTCTTACAAGGAGTCAAAAGGGCAGTGTGCTGTGTTGTGTGTCTTTGGACATGGATATAGCACATTAAATATCCGAAAGATGCACATCCATCACTTAACTTCATTTGTTTCTTCCTTCAGGCTTCAGTCTCAGAGTTCAGAGAGGATCCGAAGGAATAGACTGCTGAAGGGATCTGCTGTGGAAGGGAGGAGGGCAGATGGTCACTTTCAGATAAAGGAGGAGAGCTGTTCAGTCGGTCCTAGTTCAGCTAGGTTGCACAGGGGGAAAGAAGTGAACTCCTGGGTCCTGGCCTTTTTTTCCCCACATAGCTTGCCGTTATTCATCTTGATTGCCAATCTGATAGGACCTGGAGTCACCTGGAAGGCACACCTGAGGTGAGAAGACCTGCTCTCAGAGTGGGTGACCTTTTCCAAAGTGTCTCCGATATAAAGAAGTCCTAGGACAGAAACAATGCTATTTGCTTTCCTTTCTTTAGGAAGTGTGTCTATCATGCTGCTGTTGATATTCCCCACTGACATCAGCTTTCCTGACTTTCCAACGTAGAATTGATGCCAGTGACTCTCCAGCAATCGTTCCGGCCTTCAGCTCCATACTGAGATTGCTCAGGTGTTCATCCTCACGGGCTGAGCAGCTTTCCCATCATACGGATCACAGGGACCACCCAACCCTTATTGTGTAAGGCCGTCTAATAAATATACTTTTAAAATACATAGATACTATTAGTCCTGTGGCTTTTGAGAACTCTGTTAACTCATCTCCAGGGGACATCTTTTCCCTTATGTTTTTGCCTACTACAGTGCCATTGCTTGAAAGTCTCTTTCTAAATCACTTTAAGGAACTTCAAAGCTTAGGCTATGGTAAATAACAGGGAGATTTAGGCTGTTCTCCTGCTCCATATTCATCTTGAGCAAAGAGCATGATCTATCTGGTGGTGGCGACTTGAGTTAAGGGAAGAAATAAGGGAAAGGAAAGAAAAGTGTGTGTGAGGGAAGCTGTCACAACTGAACGATTTAAATATTATCCTAGCCACCAAGGGCATTCAGGGGCCTGCATCTAAGGGTAAGAAATAAATGTGAGTTTAGCAAGTCCTTTAGATTCAGTTATGAGAGAAATACATTCTATCTTCTGTTTCCATTAAAGCCTTATTTGACTTTGGTGATTTTATGTTGGGTGGTATTTGAGTACCTTAAACCTCAGCAAACTAAAAACCACAGGCTAGGGCATGATTCAGGATCTATTTTAGAGATGGTGAGTGAAGTGAGGAGGGGAAAGACATGGAGTAGAGTATGCAGGGAGGGAACTCTACCCTTTTGTGTGTTAAGAAGATGCAAAATCTAGTCTCTGCTCAACATGAGGGCCTACTGAATCATGCCATATCCACAGTCACTGTGTGTGAATGTCACTGGCTCTTCATTATTTCTCACCTGTCTTCCTTGTGTTTCACTTCTGATTTTTCAGTAGCTTCTTTTCTTTTTTTTTCAATTTTGCACTTGCATTAAATCAAAGTTTCACATATTAGCTTTACTTTAAAGCCTTTGATTTAGTCTTTTGCCTTGGGCTTAAGCTTTGATGTAAAGCTGGGCCCTTTGTAAGCCTACCAATCCCTCATACATCTGCTCCTTTTGTTTATACCTGGGCATGAAATGTGCCTGATGACCCACTGAGCCACACAAAGGACTTCTGAGGAGCAGAACAAAGGACAGGGCCCGCATGTTTCTGCAGTGCTCCTCCAGACTGTGGTTGAAGCAATTTCAAACCTCTCTGTCTTACTGCCTGTAGCCTGTGTGACCTCAGGAGGACTGATTCCCTGGAGCTGGGACTGTAGCCACTGAGTTTGGGTTAATGTGGTCTTAGTAAGGCATTGCACTTCGTTAGTGGCCATGATTCCTGCTGTATTCCGACACAGGTGAGGGGTGCCTATTGATCAGCTGGCGCTAGGAGGGCTTTGGCCAAAATGACTCTCCAGGCGCTCTCAGCAGATCTCTTTATGCTCACATTCTGCAGAGGCTGTGGCCTGCCGATCCCAGGGTGCTTTTTAATTGGAATGGCTGTTCAAACAGTAAGAGCCATTTCACAGTTTTCACCTTCCCTAACTGTCCTCTAGGCCTTTGCTCTTTAAGTAGAAGAAAGAATGATTTATTTTTCAATATAGAATTTTCTTTTCTGCTTGAAAATAACCCATAAGATGTTTTAAAGGAGTCTGACAAATGAGAGCCATTGACTCAATTACCTCTACTGGAGTAAAATAGATTATTAAAACAAAAACTTCCTTTGCTTAGTATTGCTAGAGTTACCATCAACTCTACCTTCTTCTCAAATTCAAATGCTCACAAGTAAGCACATGTTTTTGACTTTTAGGAACCTAGAAATGGGACCATTGGAATGGGATCTTAGAAGGGAAAGTGGTGTTTTGTTCCCAGCCCATACTTACCTCAGGTCCATTCCTATTCATATTAGGATTTAGAAGTTAAACATACAACCACCCGGTTAGTTGGAACATTTCAAGTGGTTGTCCAGATCCAGTTAGTTTTACAAATGTGATTTCATCTGGTCCGTTGTCATTCTTCCCATTTTACAGAGGAAGCACAGGTTGACACTAAGCTAGTGGTAACCGCTGATGCCCATGACTTTTCCTTCAGATATCCCCATAGTACTGACAGCCTCTCTGTGACATTATCCCTCAGGCTGGTTCTAGATATGAAGTGGAAAAGCTATTTCATGTGTTTTAATGAACTGTTTTAGCTCTTCCTTGAGTGACTATGCCTATTGTTGTTTATTAACATTTGTTAATAAACGATTAATTAACCATTGTTTACAAGTTTTACCTTCTCTGTAGGTTTTATCTATATATCAAGTCTGGAATCGAGAATTGTTACATGTATATATATATATCCATTAGAGATCAATTTTTGACACTTTTTTAATAAAATTACAAAGTCATATTGTTAATGTTATATAGAAGGACAACACCAGACAGAGAAGACTCAGGCCAAAAGGGGCACAGGTGTTTTTTAAAGGGCAGAAATGGTGCGCACATAGTCTTCCTCAATTATCCATACTTTTGATTTTAACTGTTTGGTTTAATTGTGGTCAACTATAGATCACAAATGGAATTATCCACATTGTGGCATTGTGTATTATTCTGAATAGTGTAATGAAATTTCCCATCATCCTACTTTCCCCCTTTTTATTCTGGCTTGTCTGCACCTGTACTGCTTTTCCATCAGTGCTTAGTAGGTGTCTTTATCATGAGGTTAAGTGCTTTTATTCAAACTCCTGGCATACTTAATAATGTGCCTTGCCACAAGGACACACACACACACACACACACACACACACACACACACACACACGTGCTATAAAGTACTTTATTATTTAAATGAGAAGGTAAACACTCCTGATTAAATAAGGAGAGAGTGAGAAAAAAAATCTGAATGCTGAGGTTGTTAAGATCGATTGTGAAAACAACATTTCTATCTGTAAAACTGTAAAGGAAAAAAAAGTTGTGTTAGTTTTGCAGTTACACCTCAGAACACAAAGAGTCTGCTTGTGGTGCATGATAATCTTCTAGTTAAGGTAGAAAAGATGTTAAATTTCTGTATGTCTGTACAAAGAAAAATATATGTCTTAGTTAGGATTTTCTATTGCTGTGAAGAGACACTGTGACGATGCAGTTCTTATAAAGAAGCCATTTAATTGTTAGTGAGTAATTCCTCACTAACAATTTCAGAGGTTCAGTTCATTATCATCATGTCGGGGAGCATGGTGGTATACACAGGCAGATATGGTGCTGGCTATGTGTTGGCTTGCAGGCAACAGGAAGTAGACTGACTGTCACACTGAGGGAAGCTTGAGCAAAAGAGATCTCAAAGCCAACCCCACAGTGACACATTTCCTCTGACAAGGCCATACCTACTCCAACAAAGCCACACCTCCTAATAGTACTACTCCCTTTTGGGGCCAGTTTCTTTCAAACTACCACAGTATATGTGTGATTTAATGTTGTCTGAAGTTTTAGGTAACTGTTGTATGACTTAGAATATTATGCCTGAGGATAAAGAGGGACGTTTGTTCCCAACCCCAGCTGATGACATAGAGCTTTTGACCTCTAGGTTCAGAAACAGAAAACTGGCAACAGAAAGTTAGCTTCTGTGGAGCATAAAGTCTTACATATGAAACAGGGAAACCAAAGCCATGTTGGAACCAAATCAAAGGATTAGAGGAGAGAACCTTTCTTTGGGGGAAGATTCTAAGAACTGAAAAGGGTACAATTACCGCTGGGAGCTATGACTCAAACCAAGCAGAATGCTGAGGCAGACATAGCCCAGGTTCAGCTGTGCATCCAGAAACAAAACTAAGACCATTGCAGGTCTCCTGACTATATGAGCAATAGTCATTATATCACACACTAGGTTGCTGGAAGACCTGGTTTGGAATAAGGGCCTATTGGCCAGAAGGGATGAGGAAGCATTGAATACAAAGCCTCTTGAGAAGTGAGCTTCCATTCACTTTGACAACAAGGGCGATTGATGGTCCTATTCTTAGTAGTTTCATTAGCTGATGGATAGAAACATAAGGGTAGGATAGGTAGGTAGTTGAGGGTCCGATGGGTAATTAGACATAGGAGTGTGGATATCTTTTTTAAGAAATATAGGCTATCTCTCTTCTGTAGAGGACTGGGTGCACTGAACACTCACGGGATTCTAGAACACTTACATGTAAAGGGTAGGTCAGTAAATAAGGTGTGAGAGGGAATACTAAAGGGTGGTCAAAGTTGGCAGATACCCAAGCTGATGAGCAAGATCACCAAGAAGAATCCTGTGAATCTTTGGCTGAAGAAACTTGAAAGTAAACTCTTTACTAAAAGACTATAGAGTAAAAGAGTTTGCGTGGCCCTTTCCTCTTCACATGGTTGCTGTAATGTTGAGATAGCACAGAAACTGAGTGAATTGAGGTGGATCTATGTGTCTTCCCATGCTAAGGCCAGTGAGGGTTGAGAACTTTGTATGAATGTGGTGAAACTCAAACGAGTGAAAGGTAGAAGAAGTGACAGCATAGTGTATGTAGCCAATGGCCTACCCAGGTGTGATGGCTACAGGAAACAGGGGCCTGTGGCAGGAAACACCAACGTCCTCAAGAGTTATATAGCAAATACACGGAAGGTAAAGACAAGGCTTGTTGTTGATGTGGGTGAAGGAAAGGTTTCTGTGGAAGGGACTAGATTTTGGTGTGAATCAATATAACATGGAATTACCAAGATTTATATATTTCTGTTAGTATGAAAATTAAACTTTTTTTTCATTTTGGGTTCATTTCTTATGTATCTGTCTCTCTCTTTACTAGACTTCACAGTTCTGAATGCAGAGACTACATCTTCCTTTCCATATTCCTAATTCTTGAAGAATAAAAGATGTTAGCATGTTCTACTTAACTAGGCTGGTTTATCTATGCTTTAAAAAATCAACATAAAAGACAATGGGAAAACATCTGCAAATAAACCTGATCACAGTAGAAATAAACATTTGAAAGTATTAAGCTTTTATCCAAGAACTTAATTTAAAATATATTCTAAAGTCATGTATTTCCTTTTCTTTTTTTGGATTTAATAAACTTTAATCATTAAACATATTGCCACTAAATTTTATTCCCTACAAATCTTATGTGACTTACCTGACTTGCTGTGACTTGGATTTAAGTTTTATTAATTTTGTTTTTACCTTTTATTTATTTTTATTTTCGAAAATGTAGTCATTTTATCTTTTATCATATAAACTTACTGAAATTGTTATTTAACCCTATTAACCATCTAAACATCTAAACATCTTTCTCCTAACTTCTTATTGTCGTTTTAAAAGTGCTAATGTGGCGTGGGGGTCATGGAAGAGGGTAGCAGGGAAGAGGGGAGGGAGGGAAGTGGAGAAAAAGGTACAGCTCAATAAAAACAATAAAATGTGCTAATGTGTATTTCACTTTTCAATGACTATTTGTATATGATGACTAGAAATTTCTAGAGCACAATTATAACTTAACAATTTAACCTGGAATTCCGATATTAAATCATCTACTATATTAGCATTAAATGAACAGAGTTTGTTTCAAATTGCTCTTTCAATGCCCTTAGGCTTTCGTTAGATGACCATTAGTAGATATAAATATGAAGTAATATATTGAAAATTGAAGAAAATAGATTTATATATAGAGAGAATACCCTTTCTCTGAGGGGAGGTGACATTGAGAGAAATTCTTGCTGCATAATTGAGATCAGGTTTGAACTCATGATCTTTTGGCTTCAGTTTTCTCAAATGTTGAGATTTCAAGCATAGAGCACCATGCTCTATAATAACACCTTTTTGACAGTGATTTTGATATTAATTGAATCATACCACAAGAAAAATAAGAAAATTCTATAGATCGAACACTTTATAACAAGCATTCTGTCACCTGCCATTTAAAGATAATTAAATTGATGTCTATTAATTCTTATATATGTTTGAATAGGAATTACATTGCACAATATTTTATATGAGCTAGACTCATGGAGTCTTTGAAAGTAAAAATTGAAAACTCAGTGTCCAGGACGTTGTACAAATTATGTGGAAAACATAAAGGGAAAAACCTTCCCTCCAGGATGGTTTCCAATAATCTCTGTATCTTGATGTTCCCTTGTTGTGCATATACATATTGAATGGGGCTAATCTGCCTACTTAACAAGACATTGCAGAAATCAAAGAGAGCCCCGAAATAAGTAATGAACATGGTTTGATCACCCTTGTATTACTTACTTTGGCAGAAAGGTCGCCACTGAAGGCAGCACTCTAGCTTCCCTAAGGAGAGGCTTGTGTGGCAAAGGACTGAGAACCAACAGTAAAAGCTGACTTGGTTGGCACACATGTAAGTCAATCCTTCACTGAATAAATCAGAGTGACTCTCTCTCCCCCCTTCTTGTATGCGTATTTGTATTTATGTGTGCATGTGTGTAGACGCCAGAGTAGACGTCAGGCATCACCCACTCTCACTTTTCATATTACCTTTTTGAACTAAGGCTTCTGAATGAACTTAGCACTTACTGATTAACTACCCTAGTTAGTCAGAGAGCTGCATGGATTCACCTGTCTCTACCCTCAGAGCTAAGGTTAAAGATGCATGCAACCATGCCCAGCTTTTGAAAAATGTAGCTGCTGCAGATCCAAACTCATGTCTTCACGTTTGCTCAGCAGACACTTCACTTACTGAGCCATCTTCCCAGATCCCTGAGCTGAAATCTTGATTGCAATCACTGAACAGCCCTGAGCTACAACCACCAAGCTAGCATCTATTCTTGACTCATAGAATGCATGCTTATCTCTTTCATGATGTTGTTTTGGGAGAAAATAATCACAAGTAATGCAGTGGTATCTGGAAAACTTTAGGCCCTTCCAATCAAATTGCCAATGCTTGCTGATAATGTTACAGTTGTTCAAAACTCAAGGCCTGATCCTAACATGAATAAGTGAGGACTTGAGTGTAGGGAGTGCCTGCTCTTATTCCAGAACTAAAGCACAAACATAGCCTGAAGCCAGTGAACGTAAAAACAAATATTAAAATGCTGTTATTACTGACTCTGGTATTTGAGAGATGTATGTTTGGTCCTTTGAACTGCAAGTTGTTATTTTTAATATTACAAATTGTGACAGTTAATTTTATGTATCAGCTTGACACAATTTGGAATGCCTTGGAGTGCCCAGCTATTTGTTCAAATATAATTCTTGTGCTGTCTTTGAATGTGTTTTGTTTTTGGAAATGAGGTTAACTTTTAATGTGGCAAACGAGGAAAGACAGTTGCCTTCATACTGGATATGGGCTATACAGTTTGTTAGAGGTGGGATAGAATAAAAAAATGAGTAAGAAAGAGTTTATTCCATCAGTTTGATTGTTCTTGAGCAGGGGCATAGTTCATCTGCCTTTGAACTCTAACTCATATTTCATTGAAACTCACACTATTAGTAGTAGGCTGACCTCTTGATGCTGTAGGTCTTGAGCTTATCAGCTTCCATAATTAGATGAACCAGTTCTTTATGCTTCTCTTCATGTGCAATTTTTATGTAAATGGTGATGACAATGTCTATATGTCATGTATATATGCAGATTTTATATATAATATCTATGTTTGTATAATCCATATCTATATCACTTATCACAAACACAAACAGACACAAACACATACATGTGTATATCTTTTTGGAACTATTTCTTTGGAAAACCTATACCAATACTCCAACTACATGTTATTTATCCTTTTAATTTGTAAGCCACTAAATTATACTAACTCTTCAAAATTAAGTATTAAGGGACTAACATATTCAAACATTTTAAAAACACTATTTTTTTGTAAGAAGTATTCTGACCTGAAGTTTTTGTTTTTGAACATAGCTTGCTCTTAGGTTGAGAATTACTTTTGATTTAAATGCATACTGGCTTTATCTTTGGGAGGCCTGCTTGTTTTATAAACAAAGTGCATATTTTCTCATTCTTTAAAACCCCATTTCCTGATGGTGCTGCCATGCATTTAATAAAGAATATTAATAAGGGTGTATATCAAGCAGTCTTCTCTTTGGCCTACTGCATGAGAGTTTGAGAAATGGCATCTTTATTAGGCAGTGCTATGCAGAGGTAACAGCCCTGCAAATCTCTGCCTCTTTTTTACTGTGTATGTGTGAATGTGTGTGTGTATATGCACATGTGTGTGTATGTGTGTATGTGGTTTTTTTGTGTGTGTGTGTGTAGGATACAGGTGAACATGCATGTGCAGGTGAAGTCTAGACCTCAGGGCCTTCTACCCTGTTTTCTGGGACAGTGTTTCTTAGTGGCCTGGAACTTGCCAGATAGACTATTCTTGTCGACCCTAAACTCTAGGGACTCACCTCTCTCTACCTCCCCAGTGTGAGGATTATAAATACACACCACCACACTCAGCTTTTTTATGTGGGTGCTGGGGTTTGAACTTAGGTTCTCATGCCCATGAAGCAGGTGGTTTACCAACTAAGCTATCTTCCTATCCCATCTTCAGCTTCTTAAAGAAAAAAAAAATCTTATCCCATGCTTTATGTGCAGTATGGATGGCTATTACTGTTCATACTATCTTAACTCTAGGATCGAGACTAATGTATAAAGTTTGCCAGTTGTTAGAGAATTGGGAGCAGTCAACTGACAAAGCATACATGACGCCCAAAGCATCTTCTTGGATTAATACTTTCCCTCTTGTGTTTCAGTGTCCAAAGCAAGTCTTATGCTGTTCCATTTTTAACAGCATGGGTGTGTTAATTTCTCTGTAGAAAGCACAATAAAAACACATTTTCTTTTAATTGAATAGTTGCACAGTCCACTACAGCTTCAAAGAACACCTTTTCATAAGCGTTCTTGGGAGGAAATATTTGAAACTGAGAGTCAGGAATTTCATTTCTATAAAGTTATAGTACAATAAGGCTGACAAAAAACTTATGTTCTGAGAAATGTACTTGTACTCTATTGTGAAACAATTTCTCAAGTGTGGTCACGGGAGCGGTGTAATTCCTTATGACTTGTCCAGGTCAACTCTCAGTGACTCCCCTTTCCACCTCGGTGTCAACGTGAACATCCCACCTGCCTCCCTGAGCACTGTCAGGTAGCAGTGCCAATATATCTTTGCCACTGAGGCCACTGGTCTCTGCTGTCTTCAGCCTCTTTTTCCTGACTCAGCTCACACTGCAAGCTGTAAAGGCAAATGGAACCAGTTTAACGTTAAACAGTCTTTTTTTTTTCATGCAGTGTTTTACTTTTGAAAGAAATTTCTTTTTCTCAATACAAGTAACTTTAAAATTTTTAATATGCATTTTTGGTAAGGATGTTAGGAG
This sequence comes from Ondatra zibethicus, assembly GCA_004026605.1. NCBI lineage: Eukaryota > Metazoa > Chordata > Mammalia > Rodentia > Cricetidae > Ondatra > Ondatra zibethicus. Next base: position 19,616 of record PVIU01013578.1, on the reverse strand, counting down.
GGTACATAACAGGTCACTTAAATATGTTCCTGTCATAAGTTGGTGAATTCTTTTAACTTTTAATTTGAAGTTCTGTACTAACTGAATCATTCGTGCTACAAGTGAGAACTAACAGTATGGGAAAGACAACACATACTTAATATTTATAATGGTCAAATTATTTTTGTTCTTGTCAATTAATTATATCAATGTTTAACATTGCTAGTGTTCAAATTAGGTTTTCTCTCCAAAGGAAGGTACCTGCTATTGTGAGTTTAAGTCTGGATCATGGCAAATTGTTGATTGAAAAGTTTTTCCTCAGCCTTCCCCACTAGCCTTTGCTGTATTTATAGCTCTCCTATGACTTTTCCCACTAGCTTTTGCTGTATTTATAGTTCTCCTATGACTTTTCCCACTAGCCTTTGCTGTATTTATAGTTCTCCTATGACTTTTCTTGGGAAGACAGGAACAAATCTTTATTCACCACAGAGCAGTGAGGAGAATAAAGAAAGGATTCCACCAAAGAATGGTTTGGTGAACCAGAATTTATTGGGGTTCCATACAGGAAAATGGATGATTCAAGACAGTTCTATTACTGAATGGCCCAACCAAGCATGACTCATGAAAACTTCATACATAGAGCTTCCTGGCCATATTTCAAGCAGCTCCATGGAAGTCTCCTTTTCCCAGGCAACTATTACTGCTTATGTAGCCTCCATAGAGGATGGAGAATGCTTTGGGTATATGTATAAGAATGGTATAGCTGGATCCTGAGGTAGAATGGCTCCTTATAGCTTTATAAGCTTCCTGAATCCTGTCAGTTCTGTGGACTTTCTGAGACTTGTAGTTTTCATTTGCTTCCTGAGTCTTATGAGATTTCCTTCTCCCTTTAGGAAGGATTATTTTTGGAGGAAATATAAGAAAGTAAATAAAACCTGCCTAGAACTAGCATGGACAAAACTTGTTACCTACTTAGTTTTTTCCTTCTTCATTAGCAAGTGATTGGTTAGTTCTTTCCATGTGATAACATTTACCCATGAAAAAAATCTAGACATACTCTTTGATGCCTGTTCTAATATTTTCTGCTAAACAATCTGTATAAATATATGGCAATGGATAAGAACATTTTCTTCTAAAGTAATGCATTTCAGTGGCCTTGCCCTAACCCATGTTAGTATACAAGTGGAATAAGTTGTCTAGTTGGAGTATTGTATCTTTTATCATTTAATAACTACTTCTTTGATAGTAGGTTTCCAAATGGCTTTTCAAATGGTCTTCAGTGTTAGTTGTTGTGGTGGTTTGAAAGACAGTGAGTGGCCCCGAAAGGGAGTGGCACTATGAAGGGATGTGGCTTTGTTAGAGTAGAGTAGCCTTGTTGGAGGAAGTGTTTCACTATGGGGATGGGCTTTGTGGTGCCCTATGCTCAAGCTATGCACAGTGTGGCACAGAATGGCTCCAGTTTTTTTGAGGAACTGCTATATCAGTTTTCATAGTGGCTGTACAAGTTTGCACTTCCACCAATAATGGATGAGTGGTTTTTTTACCCCACATCCTTGCCAGCCTGAACTGCCATTTGCTTTATTAAGCTTGCTTGTTATGACTGGTGTAAGATTAAATCTCAGTAGTTTTCAATTTTCATTTTCCTGATGTCTAAGAATGTTGAGTATTTCTTTAAGTGGTTCTAAGGCATTTGTATTTCATCCTTTGAGAATTCTCTGCTTACCTCCATACCCTATTTTTAAAGTTGGTTATTTGTTTTCCTGATATTCAATTTTTAAAGCTCTGTCTATATTAAATACTTACCCTCCATCAGATGTATAATTGGTAAAGATAAATTTAGATTTTGTAGACTGCTGTTAAGATTCTTTTCAACTTCATGAGATCTCATTGTTGGTCTTGTGCCTGTGCTACTGTTGTCCAGTTCAAGCCTATTCCTTACTTTATTCTTTTCAGATTCAGGGTGTATGGTCTTATAGCAAGGTCCTTGATCAACTTGGAGGTGTGTTTCACACATAGTGATAAGTATGGATGTTTTCATTCTTTACATACAGCCATCCAGTTTGACCAACACCATTTGTTTAAGATGGTGTCTTTTTTCTAGTGTGTATTTTGGCTTATTTGTCAAAAATAAGGTGTCCAATGGTGTGTGGGGCATTCTTGCCTATTAATATCTTTTGAGATATGTCTGTCAAGACTTGCTTTTTGTCTTTGTATGTGGTCAGTTTTAGAAAAAGTTTGATGAGCTGCTGAGAAAAAGGTACATTTCTTCATTTGGGTGAATTGTGCTATAGATATCTATCTCCAGGTAATGGAAGTAGGGTGGTGGAGGGGCTATATTAGGTAGACCACATTAGAACAAAGCATACGTTTGTAAGGACAAGAATAAGAAGGGCTAGGGGAAACCACACCATGAAGCAAAGTCCCCAGGAAATGATATTGGGATGAAAGGAGGAACTCTTGAAAGCAGGCTATGATAGGTGTAAGAGTAAGTCCTGCCAAGATCAGAAGGGGGACACAGAAAGTGTAATGGAGATTATGATATGATTCCCTGCCCAAAGCAATAAGTGAGAGTCTCTGGTAAAAGTGTTTCTACAGATTTGTGGTTGACTCAGAGGAACTAAGATAGTTTAGAAGGGAAGCTTGAGAGGGTTGACAGGAAAGAACTAGGTTGGGTTGCCATCACTTTTCTTAATGCCTAGTTGTTTAAAGTTTTATTTAAAGAGCAAAGATTTAAGAGTGCATAGAATTGACATACATCCATAAGCCGATTGTTAATCCAGTACCAGAGGAGAGAGAAAAATACTTTGCCTACTAAAAATTGTATTCAGTCTCCTCAAATTGTGTTGGTCTACTGTAGGGTAAAGGGGAGCTGGGTGGAAAGAGAGCAAGTTCAGCACCATGGCCAGCTCTCCATTTCCTTCTGGGTGTCACAAACACTACTAATACAAGCAGCAATTAAGTTCTTTGAAAGTGATTTTATTGCACATCCAGCACTTATTTGATGTTTGCCATGTACAATGCCTTTATTTTGTTCCGTGTTTGAGTTTGATTTCTGCTGCTGTTGTGAAATAGTGTGGATTGGGATGGGTTTACCGCATCTCCCAGGATAAAGCCTGTCATCAAGGGAAGCCAGGGAAAGAGCTCAAGAAGAACCAGGGTACAGGCACTGAAGCAGAGTCAATGGGGAAACAATGTTTACTGGCTTGCTCTCCATGGCTTTCTTAGCTTGCTTTATTTTTTATTTTATTTTATTTTTTAATGTTTGGGTGTTTTGCTTTCATGCATGTCTGTGCACTACTTGTGTGCCTGGTGCTCACGGAAGCCAGAAGAAGGTGCTGAATTACATTGAACTGGAATTAAAGGCAGTTTTGTGTCTGTGTGGGTGCTGGAAATGAACCTTAGGTCTTCTTTTTTTGAGAAAGGCTTTTTCTGTAGTTTTGGAGCTTGTCCTGGAACTAGTTCTTGTAGACCAGGTTGCCTCAAACTCACAGAGATCAACCTGCCTCTGCCTTCCAAGTGCTGGAGTTAAGGGTGTGCACCACCACCACCCAGCTAACCTTAGCTCTTCTTGAAGAACACCCAGTGTTCTTAACCTCATAGCCAATTTTTCCATTCCTCAGCTTGCTTTTTAATATATAGTCTGGAGCCATCTGTTCAGGCATGGCACCACACACAGTGAGCTGGACCTCTGCACACCACATTAATCAATGGCCAGGAAAATACCCCCACAGACTTGCCTACAGGCTCATCTGATGGAGGCATTTTCCCTAATGAGTTTTCCTCTTTCCAGAAGTCTTTAGCTTACATTTAATTGGCAAAAAACAAACAGAAAACATCATTAAATAAACAAATCTAATCAGCATACCCCTTTAAATTCAATTCTAAAAAAATGTGGGATAAGTAAATTATTATATTATTCTCACTTTACAGTTGAGACATACTATGCTTAGAGAAGCTACATGATTTACTATATAAATTAGAAAGGGGGTATAGCCAGATTCTGACTGGTCACAGAGTCAGTGCTTCTGCCACGATTTTTAGTTTTATTTTATTATGGCAACTGTTTTAAATACATGCTTCAGTAAGACTATATACATTCACAACACAAAACTGTCATCACCAACCTTTTATCACCCCCTTGATCTCTGATTTCAGAGTTCATACTCAGCACTGAGGGAAGAAAATATCTACAGATAATTTCTTTAAAGAATCCTTTGCTGGTTCAATGCTTTGTACAGGCTTCTTTGTAGCTGAATGATATAACTGACACTTAAGTTGGGTGGGGAAAGTAATTTAACAGGCTGGGAGAGAATTGACTGAAGAAGTAAGCCCATTTCATGGTATCTGCTGAGAATATCTCATAAGTAGAAGATTTATAGTAGAGATGACAATAGAGTGTTATCTGTGGACTGAGTAGAAAGTGGAAAGATGTTCTAGAGTAAGTAATGACACAAATCTTACCAAGAAGTTTGAAGATTCCCCCCAGTGTCTAATGAACATGTTCTGCTCTTTAGTAAGACAGAGCAAAGGAGGAAAAGAAAAGCAAAAATATAACAAAGTAACTCATGCACCCAGTGTTACATGGGTAGATTTCACCACTTCCTAACCCTGCTTTGTTTCTGTAACTCCCACTCACTTATGTGTTACTAGTTTTCAGGCATGGAAATTTTACTAAATGCTTTTTGACTAGTTATTTTTTTTTGCCTATTTAAAAACTTTCTTGAAACGTGTGTTTATCTAATAGATTGAAAGTTATTTTGATTTCAGAAAATCTTACAGTTCCTTCTATCAAATTGTCATTAAGATAGCAAAACAATGAACATTTATCACTTATTTACAGCCTTTCTAAACATTTTAAGGCCTATGTGTAAAAATCTGTTAATATTTTCTTTATAATACATTTTTGGTATTATTTTTTAAGATTAAATGATACCCAAGTTTTTAGGATATATCTCTGGCTTTTGGGATTATGATAATAAAAGAGGACACTGTGTTTTTAAAGATGCCACCAAAAAACCCACAATGAAATATTAACCTTGTGATGACTACCACATGACATGCTGCATATATACTATTTATTATTGAGCAATTATTATTTTGATGATTTTCATTGGGTCATCAAATTTAAGGTGCTTACATATTACAGTTGAACTTTTCCTCCTAAATAAGAATTCATGCTGAGATTCATTGCAAGGAAAATTCCAGTTCAGATAATTTTCAGGAATCCAGATGGTGAGGCCTGAAAACTTCATGATCATAGTGGAAGATAGAGTTGTCAGTTCTTAACTGTTTAAGTGATACTTGATTTATAATATAATGAATCATATATATATGTATATATTCATTTGGTTTTATGTAGCTTGGTTTCATCACTGTGTTAGTGTGACACATGACTATGACATTTTATTTCTTTTTTGTTGAGGACCAGCAAAGACTATGAAGACAGAATCTTTAATTTGGAAAGCACCAAAATAAGGTAAGCTATGATTCCTTAAAAGATGAAAAGAACATTTAAATTATCCTCATTTGCCTTCAGAAGAATATCACAGAACTGCTTTTCTTTCTTGAAAACTAGTTCTGAGGGAAAAAATAGACAAAAACTTCTTGAAAGAAAATCAAGTCATTATATTCCAGCAATTATCTAAATATTGCAAGAAGATCATGTTTGACAGGAAAAAAATCTCAAAATGAAAATTTCCATTGAATTATGATGGAAAACTTTCCTGCTTTCTTTTCATGCAACCATTTAGTCAGACTTGAGACCCAAAGCACATACTTACACCCACCATGGATCACTTATCAAGCTTTCTCTAGTAAAAATATAATTTCTATCTCAAAGGAGAAATTGGAAATTCAGCTAATTTTATCTGTTTTGGTTAAAAATCATCGGATCGTTAACAAAAGGAGGAACTAAACTAGAAAAAGCATACAAGAAAACTCTTGAAGGAGATAGTGATGGTTGCTGGCTTTATCATGCTTTTGGCTTCATGGTGTATACACATGTCAAAAGTCAGCAAAAAGGATCAGTGAGATTGCTCAATTAGTGAAAGCCTTGCTGCTCTATAATGCAAGATTGATGCCCTGAGTCTAATCCTTAGAACTCCAATAAAGGTGGAGTAAGAGAACCAATTCCATAACATTTGTCCTTGGACTGCCACATGCAAGTATGTATGTGTGCCCACCCTTCCCCCCATATACACAGACATCCATGCAGTAATAAATTTAAAAAATGTAAACGAGTAAAACCTCTACCCTACAATATGCAGTCTGTTGCCATTTTAACTTCAGTAAATAATGTGAAATTTACTTTTTTAGAATGCTATAATTAGTTTAAACAGAGATTTATATTTTAAAGTGATGTCATTAGTTGTTTATATTATTGGAGGCATGGCATAGATATTTTACCTTTCTGCATTCTCTGTGGGCAAAGGCCCGGGTAGTCTTGTCTGTGCTATGCTTTCAGTGGGATGTTGTGACCAACCCCAGGGGATGAAAATGATGTCCGCTTTTAAAACAAAGAACAGGCTTCTTTGTTGTCTGATGTGAAAGAGATAACACTTCAGTGTAGAAGAAAAAGCAATATGCTTATTGTTCATTACAAATGTTTTGGGCTTCCTAAGTATAAGGTTTCTCTCCCATCATCCAATTAATTCTACATACCTTCTTAGGATCACTCTTGGGGACTGAAATGTACAGATATGGTGTGGATGCTGGCCCAATAGCTAATCTTATTGCTATATGTGGTAAACTGTTCTTTGTTTCTTTAGTAAGAGTTTTGTTACTTTTTTCAGTGTTCATGAAATTATGACTGCCTAATTGTATGAAATATTTCAGACCATTCAAAGTTATTTATAGTTTTGGTGGTAAAAACAGGAGGCTGAGACAGACTTAGGCTTTTGGAAGAAGGGTGAGGATCACATGGCTGATAAGGAGGACTGAAAGGAACTCTGTGAGTAACTGATGACAGACATGTTGCCTGAATTAGCCAACTGAACAGTTAATGAAGCGAGGTTAAGGAGGTCATTGCAGGTTGAGGACTATGAACTAAGATTAAAGGAAGTATTATGGATGGTGCCCTGGTCATTTCTAGCACACCTCTATAGAAAGACTACTTTTGTCTTTCTGGGGGTCAGCCAAGACTACTAACTGTAGCTATTCTTTTTTTAAAAAGTGATGTTATTGAGCTATACATTTTTTCTCTGCTCCCCCCTCTTTCTCTCGCCTCCCCTTCAACCCTCTCCATGGTCCCCATGCTGCCAATTTACTCAGGAGATCTTGTCATTTTTTACTTCTCATGTAGATTAGATCCATCTTTCTTAGGGTCCTCATTATTGCCTAGCTTCTCTGGGATTGTACATTGTAGGCTGGTTTTCTTTGCTTTCTTTAGTTTTATGTCTAAAAGCCACTTATGTGTGAGTACATGTAAGATTTGTCTTTCTGGGTCTGGGTTACCCACTAAATATGATGTTTTCTAGATTCACCCATTTGCCTCAAATTTCAAGATGTCATTATTTTTTTCTGCTGTGTAGTACTCCATCGTGTAAATGTACCATATTTTTCTTATCCATTCTTTGGTTGAGGGGCATTTAGGTTGTTTCCAGGTTCTGTCTGTGACAAACAATGCTGCTATGAACATAGCTGAGCACACATCCTTGTTGTATGGTTGAGCATCCTTTGGGTATATACCCCAAAGTGGTATTGCTGGGTCCTGAGGAAGGTTGTTTCCTAATTTTCTGAGAAATCACAATACTTATATCCAAAGGGGCTGTAACAGTTTTCACTCCCACTGGCAATGCAGAAGTGTTCCCTTTACCCCATATCCTCTCCAGCATAAGTTGTCATTAGTGTTTTTGATCTTAGCCATTATTATAGGTGTAAGATGAAATCTCAGAGTTGTTTTGATTTTTATTTCTTTGATGGCTAAGGATGTTGAGCATTTCCTTAATGTCTTTAAGCCATTCTAGAATCTTATCAAAAGCAATCTACAGATTCAATTCAAAGCCCAGCAAAATTCCAGCAAAATTCTTCACAGACCTCAAAAGAACAGTACTCAACTTCATATGGTAAAGCAAAAAACCCAGGATAGCCAAAACAATCCTGTATTATAAAGGAACTTCTGGAGACATCACAATCCTTGACTTCAAACTCTATTACAGAGCTACAGTACCTAAAACAGCCTGGTATTGGCATAAAAACAGACAGGAGGATCAAGGTAACCAAATCGAAGACCCAGATATTAATCCACACACCTACGAATACCTGGTTTTTGACAAAGAAGCAAAAAATATAAAATGGAAAAAAAAGTATATTCAACAAATGGTGCTGGCATAACTGGAAATCAACATGTAGAAGAATGAAAATAGATCCATGTGTATCACCTTGCACAAAACTCAAGTCCAAATGGATCAAAGACTTCAACATAAAGCCAACTACACTGAACATCATAGAAGAGAAATTGGGAAGTACACTTGAATGCATTGGCACAGGAGATCACTTCCTAAATATAACCCCAGTAACATAGACACTGAGAGAAGCAATTAATAAATGGGACCTCTTGAAACTGAAAAGCTTCCGTAAAGCAGAGGACACGGTCAACAAGACAAAATGGCAGCCTACAGAATGGGAATAGATCTTCACCAACCTCACATCAGACAGAGGTCTGATCTCCAAAATATACAAAGAACTCAAGAAACTGGTCATCAAAAGAACAAATAATCTAATAAAAATGGGGTACAGACCTAAACAGAGGACTATAGCAATTTTTAAGAGTCATATTAGAGTGGCTACAAAGTTTTGATCTCCATCAAATGGCAGTCATAAACACCCATTACTGAAAGAATCAAAGAGGATAACAGTTTGCAACTCTTTGGTAAGAAAACAGGCAAATGGCTAGTTCAGTGGGTTTGATTGAAAGGTGAGAGGCAGGATATACAATGCTTGCTAAGTAAGGAAGGCAGGGCCATCATATGATTTGTTTCCCTCCCTCTGTTATGTCAGTTTTAGACACATGGAGAGGATAATAAAATCCCTCAGGGTTTTTCTTTTTTTCCCATTATGTCAAGATACTGTAAAGAATCCTTAAGCTTCTTTGGGAGATTTTCTTGATACACAGTCTCTTTCGGAAACCAGTTGACCTGTTTGAACGTGCCTGAAAGGGGGAGTGAGGGTTGAGGAAAGAAATACAGGAGACAGAAGATAGAGTCGGGGTGGGGGCTTCCAGTGAATACTGTAACCACCCAAATTTATTTCTCATAACCCCTATAAATTCCAAACAAAAGGGGAGGGCAAAAAACTTCCTTACCATAATACAAGCAACAAACAACTATAATTACTTTCTTAATTCTCAAAGCATCCAGTAACCATGCCTTAGATCAAACATACACTTATCTGGCCTTGAGGATTAAGACATCTAGTAACCACATCTTAGATCAAACTTCTAGTTTTCTGGCCTTGAGATGAAGAATGGACCTTAAGTCAAGATGAAATGGAGTCAAGTCTGTGGACTCCCACAATTCTCATGAAAATCATAGACAAGGCATTAATAAATTTTAAGTGTTTACCAATACAAATTGGCTTTAACATGATGATTAAGATGGCTGACTGGAGACTGAGAGTGTTGTAAGTCAGTCTTGAGTTAGGCAAAGGGAATGCCCCTGTCAGCCCAACCAAAATGCTATGTAGCTGTGGCTGATACTGTAAGAGGTTCCCAGTGCTGAAAGAGATGACACTGGCCATGAGGAGCTTGCCACCTGACACAGAGTATTGGGCAGATGGAAAAGAATATGAGTCCATTTATCAACTTGTGAGCTATGTGACTCAAAATTGCAAGTAAGTGTTACTGGAGTAACACTTCTTCTCCTTTCATACTTCCTGATAAAACCTTCCTTGCAACTTCTTTACTTTTCATGTCCCCTCAGCTCCGTTATGAAGAAAGGCAGATAAAACTGAATCTGGGAGTTCCTTAGTTTGAAAGAGAGATCTAAGAACATACCTACCCAAATATGTATGATAGGGAACTTCAGGGAGGGAAAAGCTTCAAACTATTATTATTTTATTCAGTACAGGTATCCAGAATTCCACCTGGTTCCAAAGTGGGAAGAAAGCTCATATTCAACTGAGCATTGGACAAAGAGAAACTAATGAAATTGTGTATTTTTGGGCACTTTGGATCAATTCATTATATGTTGTTGTTGTCATTACTTCTACATCTGCATATGTAGGAGAAACTGTTGCAAGTTTTCTGGAAAACTCTCATTACATAAATATCAAAAGGAATTCTGATTAGGAACAACTACTTAAAAATCATATGTTTAAGTTGTACAATCCTGATAATTCTTTAAAGTACAAGAAATTCCTGACTTTCTCTCCCTGGAGCCTCAGGAAAGTGAAGCCATGTTCACTTGTAGGCAGCCATGGGGTTATAGATGTATGACTTCCCATGTATTGATATAGGTACATTCCTCTGACAAGTTCCTATTAATTTGCTACTAAGCTCTGCAAAGCTTAATATCTCATCTAGATAGAGTCTCATCTAGATAGAGTTACCATGTATTTCTATTTCGTGGTGGGTTAATTCAGATACAACAACTAATAAGATATGATGGGGCCTAAATATCTCACTTATCAAATGAAATGATATATCAAAAATTGCAGAGAGTGTGATCTGAGTAATATCTTCTCTGAGTCTGAAATAGTCACAGTGTTGTATAGTTTTATTTCCTCTGAACTGAAACATTCATCCTGGAAGGAAGAGTTAGGCTCTTAATACTCAGGAAGCTAATAAATATCCATTATTAAGGGATCCCAGAAAGATTCAAAACTCATGAGTGCCCTCCCCCAAGGTCATATAAGCAGCAAAAGATTGCTGGAGAAAGGGAGACTATTTAGTAGTGCTACCTGTAAATTAGGCAGGGAATAACCCCTCACCCGTGCCGCTGTAAGTCACTGGCTGAAAGTGGAAATGTACATTTAGTTGCAATCAAGCGATCAGTCATGTCTTGATTCAGGAGGATATTTAGTCACTCAAAGTCACCAGGTTACAGACATAAATCAGGTTATAGCTGTTACAGGAATCAATTTGCTCTTCTTATTTATAGACTCACAGAGTTTGGGCATTTGCTGTTTCATCCTTAGGTACCATATCACCTCCGTGCTGCTTCTGTTAGTAAGATAAATAAACAAATGTGTGAAAGCCAGCCTTTTACCAAAGATATATATAATGGTTTTTGTCAACAGTTGGTAAACACTTTATCAAATCATCTCAACTGTAAACTTTCATTGTTCATGAATGAAGGTGAATCTGGTCATGTCTTTGTGAACGTTGAAACGAATCTGTAATATATATTTGACTTTTCATACTATTTGCTCTCTGACAGTGATAGACAAAAGTCACTTGACAATGGGATGACAGAAATAAACATATTGAGTACTGTCACCAAATAAATCAAACTATCTACAAAGAGTAAATGTAATCTACTGATACTTAACTAGCAAAACTAAGCAGAAAACCCAATTTATCCTCTTACTTAGATTAATTATTATGGCTGATGTTGTATTATATTCATACAAAAAATTTTCAGAGAGGCTAAGACAGTGTAGCACCAACAAGTAATTACTGTTTATAGACAGTCCTCTAAATGTCTTTTATACTTTGTAGTCAAGGCACCTGCTGACTGTCCTGGGATATTTATTCAAACATATTTACATAGCAAATTCCCTCAGTAGATATAAACAATATTAGATTCTAGAACATTTGCACAAAGCTAAACACAATCTCCCTCGTAAGCAGAGATTATGTATGCTCACTGAAGAAAGGTTGATATTCTAAACTTGAATTATTTTTCTTTTTTTGATTTTTAATTGATTTTTATTGAGCTCTACATTTTCATCTGCTCCCCTCCCTGTCTCTCCCCTCCCCGCTTCAACCCTTCCCCAAGGACCCCATGCTCCCAATTTACTCAGGAGATCTTGTCTTTTTATACTTTCTACTTCCCATGTAGATTAGATCTATGTAGGTCTCTCTTAGTGTCCTCATTGTTGTCTATGTTCCCTGGGATTGTGATTTGTAGGCTGGTTTTCTCTGCTTTATGTTTAAAAATCACCTATGAGTGAGTACATGTGATAACTGTCTTTCTGTGTCTGGGTTACCTCACTCAAAATAATGTTTTCTAGCTCCATCTATTTTCCTGCAAAATTCAAGATGTCGTTATTTTTTTCTGCAGTGTAGTACTCCATTGTGTAAATGTACCACATTTTCCTTATCCATTCTTTGGTCGAGGGGCATTTAGGTTCTATAAAAACTTACTGACTATGTTAACGTCACTGGTCTAGTTTGTTTTATCATTGCAAGGTAAATTTAGATGCATAATGCAAATGGTGCTATTTCTCAGAGGAAGAAATTACCTTTTGTTTCTGATACTAAAGTCTTTGGGCTTCTACTAGTATTATGAAACTGATAGGCTAACCTGTTAGCATCCAACCAGGGTGACCTTCATACATAAATTTTGCATAAATCAAAAATAACATGTCAAAATCATGTATATTTTACTCTGTAATCTATTGCTTCTTTTGTTCTTATAGTAAATATTTTAAAACCAGCATTTGAAAAAACTTGATTGTATTCTGATCATATTTAAAGACTTCTCACCCAAAGTGTTTTGATGACGAGAATTGGTAGAGGTGGGTGATCTGAAATATGATTGTATGGACTGAGTAGAAGCCAAAGAGGTGGCTTTGGCTTGAGATTGGGCTCTCTATACAAACATACACATGATCTACAGATTGCTTCAGAGTAGGTGTAGCAGATATATCTTTGCATATTTAAAGGGCTTTACTGTAGTAGCTTACAGGCTGTACTCCTCTAGTCCAGTAATGGTTATAGAACAACAGAAAATCTAAGAACCTCGTACTGTTCAGTCTATGAAGCTGTTTGTCTCAGGTAGTCTTCAGCACATGCCAGAATCCTGAAGGAATAAGTTCTAATTCCAGTGAAGAAATGAGCTTGCCAGCCAGAATGAGGGCAAGCAGACAAAGAACAAAGAGATTCCTTTATCCTTATTCTTTCTATAGGTATATATACCAGAAGGTGTGACCCAGATTAAATAAAAGTGGGCCTTCCCATGTCAAAGGGTCCAGAGAAAGGTGAATTTATCTTTGCAAAAGATCCAGACTAAATGTGGTTCTCCCTACTGCAAATGATTTAATTAAGAAAAGTATTTCACAGGTGTACCCAGCCACTGGGGTTTAATTAATTATAGATGGGATCAAGTTGACACCAAGAATAACCATCACAGTGGTCTTCAGAGACTCCATGGATTTCTTTCATCATAGGCTTGAGAGATCATAATCTTTATATGTAACAAAAGAATTTACTTCAGTCCATATTGTTTCTTTGATTTTTTTCTTCTCAAAGAAGTATCAGCAATATTTTTCTTTGAATCTGCAAAACATAGAAAATATAAAATCTTTCTTTGCATTTTTTGTGTGTGCCACAAATTAGGCTTCAGAAAGTGTTCAGTTACCATGGTGATGCTCACTAAATAAATGTAAAGGAACAGAATTCTCTCTCTTTCAATATAAAATTTGCATTCAGAACACATTAACTATGCAATAGATTCATTGGATTTTTTGGCACCAGAAATGCCAGACAATAGTGCAGATTTGTCATAGTTTCTTCTGTACAGGACAAGAATTAATAGTAAAAATTGTTTGAGATACATAATCAAATGTGTATAAATTTTAAAAATGTGTTTATGAACTTATGCAATCTAAACTACATAGTGGTAGAGAAGTATATGATGCATAATATCTTGAATGTTTTATTTTCATTCTAATCACATTTTCTTGTCCAAAACACATCTAAGGAAAATATTTATTTTGGTTATTCCTTTATATGGCTTTTCTTTTCAGACTATATTTACCTTCTCTTTGAAAAGATCACTGAAGAGAAAACACATAGTTTTGAAAGTGTATGAAGATAGAATGCTATCCAACAATTCCTATAAAATGTGTATCTAGGATAGACTGAAATTGCTTAAGACATGACTGTTGTAAGGAGGCTGCTTTTTTGTTCCTGGCTACCAGAACCTAAATAATCACACAGAAACTGTATTAATTATAACACTGCTTGGTCTATTAGCTTATGCCTATTTCTAGCTCACTCTTATCTCTTAAATTAACCCATTTCTATTATTTTATATTTTACCATGAGGCTCATGGCATACTGGCAAGGTTCCACCTAGTGGCTTGCATCTTTCTCCTCTGGTGTATCCTGGCTCCTCCTTCTTTCTCCCAGCATTTGGTTTAGTTTTCCCTGCCTAGTTATGTTATGCTAGGCTGGTGGCCAAAAGCAGCTTCTTTATTCATTAACTAATAAAAGCAACACATATGCAAAAGGACTTTCCACTCCATTTTCCCTTTTCTGTATAAATAAAAAGGAAGGCTTTAACTTTAACATAATAAAATTATATATAAGAAAAGAGGTATCAAGCAAGAATTAAAGTTGCCTTATTTATATCTACTTTATCTTTTATCAGAACTAGGGAAAACTGTATCTATTCTTCAACTCCATCAAAGACTCCAGAAGTATATATTACCTAAGTAAACAGAAAGTGCATTGTAAGCAACTTCTAAAACTCTAGAATTGACAGAGACATCTCGTTGCCTAGACAGTCACCCAATGTTCTTCTGTACTGTTGGGGCATCTATCTTCAGCTCCAGTCCCATTGTATCTAGCAGACTTTTCCATGAAGCAGGGAATTTCAAAGACAGTTCTGCCTATGTTGGCAGTTTCTCAGCCACTTTTTTCTGTGTCCTGCAGAATGTCTAGGAAACTTCATGTAGTAAGAACCTGAAGGACCATCTCACCTTTAGGCAAGTACAGCAGTCATTTCTCTACATGACAAGTTCATACAGCATAGCATCAAGCAGTTTAGGCAAGAGCAGTTTCTTAACCAAATGGCTAACCAACTCCATAAGGAGCCTCTTTGGTGCCCATCATCTTCACAAAGTAGCTTGGTGCACCAGGAGCAGATGTGTCTCACTGTCATGAAATGTCCTAAGTTCTTAAACATTTTAAATGTCATATTCTGTAGTCTTTGAAAGGTTTGAAGGATGCCTATCCATCTGAAATACATCTCTGTACATCTAGAAAATCTAACTAATGTAACTACAAGCTTGACTATTATAGATGATTATGTTTTTAAATTATATATTACATTTTTAAATGAGCTGCACAAACACAATATCTTAATCAAGATCAGAAATACATATACACAGTATAACAAAACTGACCTTAAATTTGTATCAATAAACCAAAATCCATACCATTGCAAATCTCCATAACATATCCCCCTTTAAATGTAAACAAGTGTTTATAAACAGTATTTGGGAATATGGGCATAGTTCTCTCCAAACTGCTTTTTGCTTTTTTGTTGGGTGAAGTAATTTTGGGGGGTGTTTACAGTGACCTTTCAGGGCATCTTGGTCCATCAAACCACATTAGTCTGGAAGGAATCCATAGGTTCTCATCTTCTGTGGAAACAAAAGAAGAATCTCTTTTCCAAAGTAGCATATCCTTAGACCCATAGTTTGAAGTCATTTCACCTTTATATGTTAGTTTAGCTTAGCATCCTATAAAATGAAATGTCTCTCCATACTTAGTTCCTTCACAGTCAAAAAAATTCAAAGAAAACACAATAATATACATAATCCTGACTCTCTGTGTATTTTCCATCTTTATGTGGCTTATTTTTTTTTCTTTCTTTAACCTATGACTGTCTATACTCTGTCTTTTTAAAGACTTTGTTTTATTTTTTAAATTATTTTCTTCTTTTTATAACTTTCTGTGTTTTTTTCTTCTCTCTCCCAAGCATACACACATTTTTAAAACACACTGTGTCTCATTTATAGGTCTTTTATGTCTGAATCTGTCCTATTGTGTATCTGAAATCCTTTTCTGTACAGGATCGTTTCTTAAAATCTAAACACTTTTTCTTAAAAAGCTAAGCAGCAGCATGACTACTACTAAGGCTGCTTTGCCTTTTGGCTCCACCCAGTCCAGCATGGCAAAGGCATGTTCACTGCCTCTGCAAGTCACGCACGTTGTCCCAAGTCCAAGTATGCAGTGGGTCTATGTTGTGTCATCAGCCCAGGAAGGCCACCATTTCAAAACCACGTGGTTCTTTCTTTCTTTCTTTCTTTCTTTCTTTCTTTCTTTCTTTCTTTCTTTCTTTCTTTCTTTCTCTCTTTTTTTTTGCTATCACTGAATCAGGAAGACCTCTCTTAAAGGAGATGCAGCATGCTGCCAGCAAGCAGAGCCCATCCGAAAAAAAAAATGTGGCTAAACTTTGTTTTTTAGTGTTTTGAATTCCTTTCCAAGCCCTCTCAGGTTTTATGTGGATTTTTGGAGGCCCTGCAGAGATGTCAGGAGACTATTGAGTTAGGTGAAGCCTTAGTTTCAGTGAAGACTCTGGCATATCAGAAATACCAGAGCTATGGGATAACAGCCACATGTCAGACATGAAGCTACTATTTGACCTTCACTGTAGGATGTTGGTTTTGATTTGATTGGATTGTAACTGTACTCTGCTTCTTCCACGTTGGAACAAAAAGCATGAAATTTATTTATTTTATAAGAGATCACTTTTAAAAAGACTTTGAATTTAAAATATTTTATTTATCCTTATTGAAAATATATTCTACTCTCATACAATACACCCCAAACACAGTTTCCCCTCCCTTTGCTCCTCGCAGCTTCCTCCCAGCTTCCCCCTCACCTCCTTTTCTCCTCCTTTGTTTCCTTTGGAAGAGAGCAGTCCTCCAATAGACAACAATCAAACATGACAGACCAAGATCTTAAGAGTCAAGGCAAAAGCCTCACATCAAGGCTGGACAAGGTAACCCAATAGGAGGAAAAGAGTACAAAGAACAGGCAGAAGACCCAGAGACACATGGTTCCCACTATTTGGAGTCTCATAAAGCACCAAACTAACAGCCCTAAATATATGCAGAGGACCTGGTGCAGATCTATGCAGCCACTGTGCTTGCTGCTTGTCCTGTTTAGTTGATGCAGTGGACCATGTTCTCCTGACGTACTCCATCACCTCTGACTCTTACAATCTTCCTTCTCTTGCTTCTGTGGGGTTCACCAAACTCTGAATGGAGGAACCTAATGGAGACCTACAATTTAGACTCTCTTTCTGCAAAATGTCTGGTTATGGGTCTCAGCACCCACTCCCATCTGTTATTGAAGAAAGCCTCTCTGATAACAACTGAACAAGATACCAATGTATGAGTCTAGCAGAAGATCATTAGGAATCATTTCACTGATTTTATTTTTCTAGTCATGCTTGGTTCTTCCCTAGATCCAGGCAGTGTAGGGCATGGGCTCCTTCTTGAGTCATGGGCCTCAAGTTAAACTAGACATTGGTTGGTCACTCCCACAAGTTCTATGTCACCATTGTCCCGGCATATCCTGCAGGCAGGAAAGGTTTTAGGTTGAAGGTTTTATGCTTGGGTTGGTGTCCAAGTCCCACCACTAGAAACCTTGCCGGGTTACAGAATATGGCTGGTTCAGCCTCTCTTTCCGACTGGAAATCTTCACTAGGGTCATCTTCATAGATTCCAGGAAGCTCCCCCTGCACTAGGTTTCCACACCACTCTCCAAATGCTTCCGAATTCCAGTTGTCTTTACCTATACTCTCTCCACATACCCCATCTCCCCGCCCCATTACACCTGATCCCTTTGCTCCAACCCTAACTGTTCCCAGTGGGTTCACTTGTACTTGTCACTTCCTGGGAAGGTCTGAGACTTGGGCCTCCTGTGGCCTAATTGATCCCTCTCTGAGTTGGGAGGTGAGTTCCCAGGGAGCAGGCGGACTTTGATTTTTTTTAATAAAGTTTGAAGAGTTAAGTCTTGAAAAAAATTAAACATCATGGGACTTTTAAGTTAGATAGTATTTTGTATTGCAATATTAACATGCTATTTTGGGCACAAGAAATTAAAAGGTCATATCTTAAATTTGTGTGTCTAGGTTGACAAGGGATGGAATATCATAAGTCTGTTGATTTAAACAAATCTAGGCATACCTGGGAAGAGGGACTCTCAGTTGAGGAATTGCCTTCATCAGAATGACCTGTGGGTATGTCTGTGGGGACATTTTCTTGATTGCCAACTGATGTGGGAGAGCCCAGCCCTCAATGGTGTTATCCCTGGGCTGGTTGGCTGGTTGTTCAAGAAAAGTGTCTGAGCAAGCCAGAGTCCCCAAAGATGGACGGCAATAATCAAAATAGACTTTCCTCCTCAAAATGTGTTTGTCAGTGCTATATCAAAGTAACATAAAGCAAATTAACACAATAAGATGTTTCACTCTTTTCCTCGTATTTTTTTGGAACTTGCAGTTCACAGAAGAGATGCACAGATTACTGACTACTCTCCTGCATTGTTAGGTGGTCATGGTCTTCAGCATGAGAAAGTCTGAGGACTTCATGGCCATCAGTGACTAGGCAAGTCTATCCTATTCCAAGTGTTGTTTTTCATGAGCTCAAAAGCTTTTATATTTACATAGTCTAAAATATTAGATTTGTAGTAATAACAAAAGTATTATTTTCATCTATGGAGTGTATTATTATAGCAAAACATAGCCTAACATGACTAATACATTTGTTTGAATTATGTTTTAAAAATACTGCTAGTTAAGATAGCTGTGTTTAATGACATCACAGTTCATATGTGTGAATCCACTCTTTTTTCTATAGTTTTTAATTCACATTTACAGTTCCTTATTCTCAGAAGGCACTTATTTTGATGTACATTTTGCATTAATCTGTAAGAACATGATTCAATGTGTTGGCCTGATGTATGTGTGTGTGTGTGTGTGTGTGTGTGTGTGTGTGTGTGTGTGTACATAGACACATCTATAAATCAAATGCAATCTTTACAAGGATTCTATGAGGGAGAGCTCAATAATATTTCTCATTTTATATCTAAAGTTCAGGACATACCCTTATAATCAAACCTAAGATTTGAAGTCAATATGTAGTTGTCTCTAATTTTCTCTACTTTCAGGTAGGCTTTCTTCTTCAAAGGAGAGCTTTCGGAAGTTCTCTGAGCAGATGGCATGTTAGAGCAGCACTGATTTGCAGACCCAGATGTGAAGAGGTCTAGAGACCGGCAAAGTGGCATGGAAAGCTGGACCACCACCGGACCCTCAATGAGAACTGAGTGATGCTGGTAAATGAAGTGAGGGTCACACTCAGGGCACTTTTGCAATTTGGTATGCAATTTGTAGAAATTATCGAGGATTTAACCAACAGAATTCTGCCCCTCATTCTCTCCTGTAGAGTTTTGAGTGAAGGCTTTGCTGTGCAACTCTTGTTTTTCTAGAGTTCATAATGTATTTTAGTCTGGCCTCAAATGCACAGGGATCCTTTTACTTCTGCTGCTAGGGAACAATATGACACATGTTCACCTCCTGGAAATGTCAGGGAAGCTACACACACAAAGTCCGACAACATGGCTGTGTAAACAGCATACGAAAAATGATGATTCCAAAAGACATGCTAACATGGGCCCCCAACTCTAGATGCAGAAGTATGGGCAACTAAGGAATGATGAGAGTGGAAGAAATTGTATTCTC